>JAOYNU010043633.1:0-11513 GCA_026745395.1 Tympanopsis confertula | reverse complement strand
TACTATATCGGTAATTATAATTATTATATTCGGTATAATTATAATAATAGTATTATTAATATCTATTATATCCCTAATAAATCGTAAAAAGCGGATTTTTTAATAAAAGTCGTAGTAAAGAATAAGTTTATATACTATCGGGACCTTTTTAGGATAAAATTAATTAGGGCTTTTTTTTATATATAATTAAAGATTCGTATAGCCGGATAGATTTCGAACCTATCCGAGCTATGCCACGATAAAAAAATACCGTAAGACGTGATACCCTCTGTCTTTGAAGCTCAGTAACCGGTATAAGGGCTTTTATTAAAAGTTTAACTATAATCGTCGAATAGATAAAGAAGCATAGAGTATAAATAACGATTACTAGTATATATTAAGGGGGAGTATTAGGGTACGGGGATACTAGAGCTAGTACTATAGTAAAGAAATAGGTTAGTAGATTATATAATTATATATTATATAACGTATATAGGGCTAGAAGCTTATCTTCCAGCCTACCCGTATAATATAACTTGGAATAATTAACGCTCTTTATATACAATAACACCCCTATAGTGAAATCTCACACCTTCTAAGTATATAGAATATCCGTCTACGAAGGCTATATAAGAAGCTGGTAGAAAAACAAATAAGACTCTATAAGATCTCGGAAATAAAAAACTCCGGAAACGCCGTATAGTTAAACCTCTTAGTAAGTATATATATAACGTATTTAATATATCTTCGTTACGGCCTTATAAGATATACGAAAGAGAAACCCTTTAAATATCTTTAGATAACCCTTTCGATAATAAAGAAATATAAGAATAAACGGATATCCTAATTTATATAAGTAAACTAAAGTTAAAAAGAGAATATCTCCTATACTAGAAAATAGGCGAAAAGATATAAGAACCCCGAAGCGTATTTATAGATAAATCCGTATAAGAGGTATACGATAAAAAAATAAAACCTTTTAAAATTCTAGAATAATATATCTAATATACTCGGGGTAAGTATATAAGAGAAAATGGTAAGAGGAATTAATAAAGAAAATACGATATAAGAAGATATAATATAAAAATACGAAAGCCTAATTACTCTATTATAAAGTAAATTATTGCCCTGAGCAACGGCGTTAAAAGGCTTAAAGTATTAATATATCTTTTTATTAATTTAAAACCGATTATAGATAGAAACGCTAGCCCTATATAACTTAACTTATTACCTATACCTTAGAAATTCCGGCTATATCGAGCCCTATATACCCTCCGACGACCCTACTAAACTTAATCTTCTTTAGCTACTTATATAAACTACGTATTAAACTTATTATTAGTTATATATACTAAGAAATTATTTATTTTAATATCCTCTACGATATTATCCTCTTATAAAGCTTTTACTAGGCTTCGTACCCTATCGATATCGACTTTAATTAAGCCGGCTATTACGAGCTTCTCGTAGCCCTTCTCTAGAAAAATAAATAAATCCTTATTATTTAGTTTACTAATATCGCTATCGGCTTTAATAAAAATAACTAATATAACTTTAATATTCTTTATAATAAACTCGGGGAGGTATAGGTAGAAGATCTTCTTAATAATTAGTATTTTTATTATATTAATAAGTAAAAGTAGTAGTAATTTAAATAGGTCTATAAGTATTTAAGTAAATATATTTAAATCTAATAGATAATAGTATAGAATCTTTAAGGAGAAAGCCCTCTTTTTATACTAATAAAGGCTACTCCTATAGCCGGTAGTAATAGAGTTTTCTATATAACTTACTCGGTAATATATAGGGAGACTTTTAGATATATAAAGATTAGATTCTAGTTATTTAGTATTTAATTTTATTTAATATAATTACGAAAATTTATTACGAAAATTAATTAAATTTATACCGGTTACTAAGCTTTAAAGATAGAAGGTATTATATCTTACTATATTTTTTATCGTAGTATAGCTCGGATAGGTTTAAAATCTATCCGGCTATACGAATCTTTAATTATAAATAGTAGTAGTTTACCCGGTAAAAGTCTATAAGGTATTTTTATATATATCCTACATAGAAGTTAGAAAAATATATAAAACGAATAGAAAAGAAGATATAACGAGGGAGGATACTTATAGATATATTTAGATCGTCTCGAGTTTATAAGTACTTATTACGAAAAGGGAAATATTAATTAAGAACGCCTATATATTAGTACTTATATCTTTTATTCGGATTTCCTAGTATAAAGAATTTCTATATATACGAAAAATAATAAATAATTTCCCGAAAAGATATTTATAATAAACTCCTAAACCCTTATTAAATACACTATCCTCGTATTAAATATATAAGTATAGCGCCTCCTTATATTTAAATACGAAAAAGAGTTAGTATAAGAAGTGTTGACGGTAACGCGCTGTAAATAGTAGTTTAGGGTACCGATAGACTTTTATTAATTAGATAACGAGAGTAAGCTAAACGAAGCTCTTATAGAGTCTAAAGTAGGGTTTCCCCGCTCGTAATATAGTTATATACTTATAACCTCTTAGGTCCTATAGGTCTTACCCTATAATATTACCCCCTCTTTCTCTCTCTCTTTTTCGGTATTAAATCTCTTTTATCGTACTTTTAAATACCCCGTTCTTATTAAGTAGTACTCTCTCGGACCGTTATTTTATCGGATATTTCCCTATTTTATTACCTAGTTATTTAAGGCTATAGTACTTTCGATATTTTCTAGGCTTATAGGAGTAAAAGTCTTATATCCGGTTTATTTTATTTATACGATATATTTATTCTTATATTTTCTAGTATAAAGGATTATTTCTACCCGGAATTCGTACTCTCTATCTACTATAATTAGTAGGGTAATCTTATTATATAGCTATTACGATAGTAGGCCCTCGTACTCCGCCGAATATAAGAGGTCTAAATAAAAGTAATTATAAATACTAGTAGTAATATTAAATTTATAAATATTTAGTACGATTACTTTTATAATAGTATATTTAATATATAACTAGTTTAGCTTTTTATTTAAATACTTTATTTAGATATTCCTAAAGTCTAATTATACTTAGTCGCCTATTTTAAAGTTCTTAGTAGCGTATTAGTATTAATTAGCTTATTTTTCTATTACCTATTAATTATCTATAAGAGTAGCTACTACTTATTATTAGATTTCTTAGAGTTTTAGAGTTATATTTTTAACTACTACGTACTTACTACTAATATAGCTCTATTTCTTATCTATTTAGATAAAGTCGATATAATAACTATAAATAATAAAGAAAAGTAAAATACCTCCTCTCGTATACTAGGGCCTATTACTAAAAACTAATTAAACTACTAGTAACTATATAGCCTAGTCCTATTAACTAAAAATAATATAATAGTATAAGAACTACTATACTTCCTAGTTTATTTTTTTAGTAGTACTATTTATCTATAAGTAATAAGTTATTAAGAGCTTTTTTTCGATTTTTAGTAGTTCGTAGAAGTATTTCTAGAAGCTATTTATCTATTACCCCTTTCTATCGGAAATAATTAATTCGGGGGGCCTATAATATATATAAATATAAATTAAAAAAGCTTTAATTATATTATCTACCCCTCTTATTCGTAATAGTATTAGGATAAAGTTTTTAGAAAAGTAATCTATAACTACTAGTAGCTACTCGTATCTCTATTTATTCGGTAAATATATTATAAAATCTATTAAAATAAAGGCCTAATTTCGCGACGGTATTAGTAGGGGTTATAATAAATTATACTTCTTCTATTTCTAAATTTTATTTTTACTATATATCGAATAGGTTTTTACGAATTTATAAGTATCTATTCTAAGTTTAGGCTAGAAGAATTATCGTATAAGTATAGAAATAAAGGTCTTATAGCTAGGGTATCCTCCGATAGCTAAGTCGTAGTACTAAATTAAAGCTATATAGAAGGGTTCGTAGCTTAGGATCTATAGTTTACTATATAAAAAGAATTAAGAATTATTAATAGAGGCTTCCGAGATCTAAGCTATCGTAGGAAGTACTAATCTTAGAGGGAATATTAGTACTTTCTCTAGAACTAGTTATATTAGTTCTTTATATAAAAGGTCTACTACTCTCGTAATTTTCTATAAATCTCGAAGTTCTAGTTAGCTAAATAGTTATATTCTAGTATCTACTTCTGAAATTATTACGATAAAGTCCTAGATTTCTTTCTAGAGTTATAGATATCGGATTTTAGTATATTTAAAACCGTCGTCGTAGGTATCTATATATAAGAGTATATCTAGAACTTATAATAGTTTTCTAGGCTTATAAACCGTTTTCTATAGAAGTAGTACTTCTAATAACTCTATTTAGTATACTTAGTATTCTAATAGATATTTCTTCTTATAGAAGTATTCTAAATTCTTATAGTCTATAATAATTATTAAAGAAATTAACTTATATAATTCCGTATACTATTCGGTAATTCTAGCGATAATTAAGAGGAGTTCTTTATTGTAAATTAAATAGTTCTATTCGGCTAGCGATATTTTATATAAAAAGAAAATAATAAAGTACTAAAAAATATTATATTATTAAACTAATTATCTTCTAATAGTAAATCTAGAAGTATTAAATTTAATACGTATATCTCGGTTAAAGTCCTAATAGGCGAGTACTCTACTAGCTAAGAAATATTCTTTAAAGGTCTCGAAAGCCTATTATACTACTTCTAACTATTCGAATAATATATTTTTCTTTATAAACTAATAAAAAGGGTTTATAAGTTTACTAAAATCTTATATAAACTTATAATAGTAGTTAATAAAACCGATAAATCCCCTTATACTTCTTATACTCGTAAGAGTTTTTTATTTATAGATAATAGCGACTTTAGTAAAATCTATTAATACGCTTTTTTTAACTATAACGATTAAACTAAAATATTTAATATTTCTAATTTCGAACTCGTATTTCGAGATATTTAAATATAGGCTAACTTTTTCGAGATATAATAGTACTTCTTTTACTTAAATCTTATACTTTTTAAAAGTACTATCCGTATAGATAAAGATATTATCTATATAGGCTAAGATATAGTAGTCGAGAAGATTACGAAAAACTTAATTTATAAAGTATTAAAATATAGAAAGACTATTTATAAGACTAAAAAAGGTAATAACTTATTCGAATAGACTATAATATATATAAAATACCGTTTTCTAGATATCTTTATCCGCTATCCGGATTCGATAAAATACTACTTTTATATCGAGTTTCGTATATTATTTAGCTATTCTAATTTAGTATAAGGTCTTTCCGATTAGTAGTAAAAAGTAACGATTATACTTCGTAAGGCTATTTAAAGCCCTATAATCGATATAAAATCGTAGACCTCTACTAGGTTTATAGGCGAATAGTATAAGGGCGGTAATAGCTAATTAACTACTATAGATAAACCCTTTTTTAAGTAAATCTATAAAAGTCTTTTATAGTACGAGAAGCTCGTCTTATAATATACTATATAAAAGTCTTTATAGTATTTTTAAGTTTTTTCTATTAGTTCTTTTAACTAGATCGATATTTATATTTATATCGTTTCGGTAAGGTAATAGTTCTTCTTAAGTATATACGAAAGTATCCTAGAATTAAATATATTAAAGTAATAGGTATTTATAAATTTACTCTAGTATTAGTTCTTTTTTATTCTCGAGAATATATTTAATATCCTTTAAACTCGTAATAAAGATTTTAGAAGCTCTTAGCTCTTACTTTTTTATATATTTAATTTTAGTAGTTATAATAATTATAATTACCGGTTTAGTATTATAAATAAGCTTTTTCGAGTAATAGATAATAGTTTTAAAAGTTAAAATAAAAGTAGTAATAGCGGATTTATTATAAGTAACCCCGTTCTCTATAAATTATAGGAACCCTAGTATTAGGTCTTAGCTCGTTTTTACTATATAATAGGCGTATTAGTAGTACTAGCGATAGCCCTCGATATCTATTTCGAAGTAGGCTATTTTATTTATAATTCTAATTATACTAGTAATTCCTTTTAATATTCTAAATTCTATTTTAAAATATAGAAAATTTAAATAAGTTATTAGTTTATTATTAATTAGAATACTAGAAAAGTAATTTAAATCGAATAAGGATTTTATATAACTTATTTAATTAATTATAATATCTATTTTAAAAAAACTAAATCTATTTTCTTAGTCTTTTCTTAATACTCCTAGTATTCTAATTAAATTTTCTTATACTCTTATATACGATTTAGTATAAGAGTAATTAGTTTTCTAACTCTTTAGTAGTAGTATTAAAAATAAGTTTAATATAAATAACGGTAATTTTAATAAGGGCTTTCCTACTTTTCTAAAATATACTTAAGGGATAGAAAGCGATAGTATAACCTAAATATCCGTATTAGTAGTAAATACTAGCTACTTTTTAGTATAATATTTCCTCTTATATTACTTATTTTAAGTATTTTCTATAATACTAAAAGTCCGAGGGGAGGCTTAAGCTAATAGGGTATTTATTCGGGTTCGGCGTACTCCTACGAGTATATTAGGCGAAGGCTTATATAGAAATAAGATTCGAATCGATATCTATAAAGTCGTAAAATAAAAGAGTAGTAGGGATAATAATAGTAGTACTACCCTAAGTAAGAGATAGTAGGTATAGCATAATATATAAGGTTTCACTTATGGGTGTGTTATTATGTGTTAATTATTCTAAGTTGTGTTGTGCTAGTGGGCTGGAAGATAAGCTTCCAGCCCTACGCACGTTACGTGATATATAGTTATATAACCTACTAACTTATTCCTTTACTATAGTACTAGCTACGGTATCTCCGTACCCTAATACTCCCCTTTAATATATATTAGTAATCGTTATTTATACTATATCTTTCTTTTTCTATTCGATAATCGTAGTTAAATTTTTAATAGGGGCCCTAATTAATTCTATCTTAAAAAGGTCCTAATAGTATATAAACTTATCTTTTACTAAGATTTTCGTTAAGAAGTCGGTTACCTATTATTCGTTAGGGATATAATAGATATTAATAGTACTATTATTATAATTATACTAAATATAATAACTATAATTACTAATATAGTATATTCTAGTACTAAATTTTAAGTTCTAAATTAATACTTTTATAGCTATTAAGTCTATATTAATAAGTATTAGTCTTAGTAGTTTATAGCTAAGTACCTCGAGAAAGTTATATATCTAAGTCGTTTCTTATATAGTTTTAGATAGTAATAGGTATTTAGTTTTACTATTAGATCTAGTGACGACTATTAATTTATATAATTTCTAGTAGATTAAACCTCTAGTTATTATAAACCTATATCCCCCGATATTATATCTATCGGATACCCCGAAATTAGTATTATAGTATCCGTATAACCTAAAGTTATTACCGGTCGTTAGTTCGAAGTCTAGGTAGTACCGGATACTAATTATTATTATCTACTTAAGGTATTATAAGATTTTAATAGTAGTTACCTTATAGTTTTCTTTCGGTATAGCTTAAGCTCTCGAGAATAAGCTATTAATTAGTAAGATATTAGCTCGGGTTATAGTTAATATATAGTATAATAAGCCGATAATAGAGTAGTAGTTTTCGTATACTTAGGGATTTAATAGGGTATTAGTATATTCGCTATCGATATTATCTAGTTTTTATACTTCGACGACTACTAGTATTTATATTCCGTTATAATCCGCTATATTAAACTTCTCGAAGATATTAGTAATATATTAATCCTAGTAAAGATAGATCGATTTATCGGATCCTTCTATAATTCTAATACTTAAGTAGTATAATAGCTAGCTATAATCTTTAATTAGTATATAGTAGTCTAGTTTTTCTATAAAATCTTTAATTTTAGCGTTCGTAGGTCCGATAATTAAGAAATTATTAATATAAATTACTACGATTACGCTAGTATTATAGTCGATATATACTATATTATCGTAGTATACTTCTATTATTCCGATAACTTTTAGGTTAAGTTTTAGTTAAATTTAGAACTTATTTCTAGTTTACTTTAGGCTATATAATAGTACGCCGAGTTTAATAACTTTTTCTTTCGCCTAGTTATATTATTTTACTTAAACTAAGTTATACTCGAAGTATAGTAATAGTAGTTTAAAAGCTTATATATAGATATCGTACTTAAGTTTACTATTAAAGTAGGCTAATATAATATCGATCTATTACTATTTATACCCTTTTACTACTACGAGTACTAGGATAATTCGCTATAATACTAATTATACTATTAATAAATAAGTTTCGTCGTAATTAATTCTATATTATTAATAAAAACCTCTTATAATTAGATAAGTTTTATATTTTACGAGTTTACCGGTTTTATTATATTTAATTTTAATAACCTATTAGGTATTAATTAAATATTATTTCCTAATTTTAACCCTATTAATAAAAATAAATATACTTTTTTTAAGTAATTTAGTAATTTTATTAAAAGCTATTTTAATCTACTTATCTTTATCTAGTATACTTAATACCTCTTTTATTATATAAGGGTTATCGAGTTTATCGATATTAAGGATTCGGGGGGAAGTAAGTATATATAGACTATTAAAGAAATTATTATTAACTTAAATCTACTTAAAGAAAAGGTTTTAATAAAAGCTCTCGATCGAGAAGAAGTTTTCCTAATTATAAGCTCTTTAGGCCTAGTTATTTAATAGCTTATTATCGTCGCTATTTTCTATAATAAGATATAATAACCCGATATTATTATCGCTATTATTATTATCGATATCGCGTTTTTCTCCCTTTTAATTAGACGATAAATTATTAATTTTAATAGGAATTTTCTTATTTTAGAATATACTTTTAGGTTATATACGGCGGATATATTCGTTAAAGTTATCGTTATTTTAGGGTTTATAGAATATAATATCTCGGGAAATAATAATATAGTAGTATTCTAGGATATAAATATTATAAAATTTAGTACTAGTATATCTAATTAGAATACTAGTTATAATATAAGTAGCGCTTTTTTATTTACTACTAGGTTATTAAAGAAGGTTATTATTAACGAAATACTTATAGCTAAGTATACGTAAATATCTAATTAATAGAATATTAGTAGTAATATTAATACTTACTAGTATTCTAATATCTTTTTAAGTAACTATAGGTCTTTTAATACTTTTATATCGTTTATATAGAGATATACCCTTAGGGTTATCTATTATCGATAACCTATTTATAATATTAATAATAGATTCGACGACGTATAGCTAAAACTATACCGGAATTACTATATCGATTATATAGGCTCTAGCTTTATTCTAAATAGTTAAAAACGACTATTTAACTACGCCGTTTTATTAAGGAGAATATCGTAGGGAGGCCTTAAGATAAGTACTATACTTTTTATAGAAATCTCTTAAGTTATTAATATAGATATTAGTACTATTATTATAACGAATCTAATTAGGGGCGTAAGTATAGTCGTTAATAAACTATATTATAATTACTATTATATCTACTACCGCTTAAAGCTTTATAGTTACGAATATAACTTTTCTAAATTACTAGGTATTATTAGTACCTATTACTATATATTTAAAACTTTTATAGCCGACTAGTATATTTAACGATATATTAATATAAATACCTTCTATAGCTATAGTAGCTCTAGTTTAAGGTAATTTTAGGCTATATCGTAATAACTTTACTAAATTATACGATAAGTAGGCGTAGTTGAATTAATATATTATAGCCGATATTAAATTATAACTATAAGTAATATCGATAGTTTTAGCTATAACTCTCGATAATAGGTAAACTAGGCGCTTATAGTATAAGCGGATATCTTATACCGGCTTAGATATAATAGTAATAACCTAATTAATAAGTTCGATATACCCGATCTTTCTTATATCCTTATTACCTATTTTAATAATAACTCTATTTTTATACGTAATAAGTAACGCCTTTAAGAAGAAACGTCTACGGATTATATCGATCTAGGTAACTATAATATTATTATAGTCGATTAGATCGTTATAGTAGAGGTACCCGCCTCGGCGGTACTACTATAAACTACTTATAATTATAAGTTATATTACTTTAACGAATAATATATTCTCGATAATAATAATCTAAAAACCTCTAATACTCGGATTAAAGTCGTAGAAAATATATATAATAGTCCTAGCTTTATATACTATTATAATACTATCTCTAGTTATAATAAGATAAATCGGGTTAATAGTTTTTAGCGATCTAAGTATAAAAATATCCTTTCGCCTTATAATATCCGTATTAGTACTAGTATCGAATAGAATAGGATTAATTTCGTTTATATCCTATAGTTATTATTTAGCGGAGAGAATTTATACTATTTTTATAGGTTTTAGTAATACTATTTAATTAGGATAATTAATATTCTTAATAAGTTTTAAGGAAATCTCCCCCTCGAATTAAGTACTAATACTCTCTTAATATAGTACTATAGTAAGTAATCGAATTATATACGTTTTTACGAGGGGATAGTTTATAGTATTTATATTTTCGCTGGTCGCTTATATATTATCGGTATTTAGTTATAAAGTAGTATTATTATTTCCCGAACCGCTTACTATTACTATAGTAGTTTTTTCTTATCGATCTACTTATTATTAGGTATACTAGATCTTTTTCTATTCTAGGATCTCTTTCTAGTTCTTAGGTTATTTTATCTTATTAGTACCCTAATACTTACTACTATATCTTTTCTTATATATTTTATATAAACTATCGGACCCGCTTTATCTACTAGTCTATTTATTTTTATTAGTAGGCGCTAAAGAGGACTAATAGTTATTTTTATTATCCTTAGCGGGACTCTTATATTTTCTAGATTAATTTATACTAGTATTATTATATTAGTTATTACCCTATTTATTATCTAAAAACTTAATATTATTATCCTTCGGAGTATTATATTTTTTAGTATTTAATATTTCTAATTTATATAGTATTAATATTATCTTATTAAATTACTCCCTCTTAGTTAATCTACTTATATACTCTATTTTAATTAATTAATTAATAAAGTAAAAGTAATACTTATAAATAGCCTCTTTTAACTTCTAGATTATTTAATTAGCTATTAGGTATAGTTAACCTAATTTCTTAGTATTAAAAGTAGTTTAATAAAACCGAGTTAGGAATTAGGAGATAAACTTATCTAATTTAATATTTAAGGTAGTCTAGTTATTAAATACCTTATTTATAATATCCTTAGTAAGGCTAGAGTAATTAGATTTAATTAATACTTATAACTAAACTAGGTTTATACTTATTCGAGCGTATATTAGCTAGATATCGTAGGCGAGGGAATTATATATCTAGTTCTATATTTTTATAACTAGTATTTTTAGTAATCGTAGAAATAGGTTAATAGATAACCCTACTTTATCGAGGCTATACTTAAGATTAGCCTTCTAATCGTCGAAATTTATAGTACTTTTTAGTTTCTACGATTTACTAGTATCGAA
>JAOYNU010043522.1:0-11517 GCA_026745395.1 Tympanopsis confertula | reverse complement strand
GTCTCCCAAGTCTTTTTTCTTTTATTATCGGCCCCGATAACTCTGTGTTCTCCCCCCTAGCCTATCCCCCGCCGCCGGGGTCTTTAATTTTACTAGCGCTACGGGCGCTTTAACGCGCTACCCTATAGGGCGCTTAAGTTCTACTTAGCTATCTACTAACCTTATTCTAGTCGGGTATAGTATAGCGGTTATATACGATACTTTTAGGTAGAATATAATAAGTAGGCTAATTAGTAATAAATTAGCTTTTACTAATATATATTCTAGGTCTATATATAGTATTATAATACCTTCTATAATAAGGCGGACCGTTACTAGGATAACTAGTTTAGGTAATTTCTTAACTATCTCGTATAGTCGTTAAGGTAAGGGGGCTTTATATTAGGAGGTAGCTAGTATAATTATACCCCCTCGCCTAAAGAAGAAGAATCCCCTTCTACTTTATACTAATATTACCGATACTAATATTAGGACTACTAATTAGGGGTTTAGACCCTAATATTATAATATACTTATTATAATTTTTTATTATTTTTTACTTAAGCCTTATAATAGGGATTAAATTAGCTTAATTCGGCTATAATAAAAATAAATTAATATATATTATTATCTCTATACTTTTTATATATTATAGCCTATTCGATTATAATTTATCATTTATTAATATATTCCCCTATTCTATTTCGAATTTATCGAAAATAATTATATTTATAAAATCCTCTAGTAAGTACTATATAAATTAATTATAATTTTTCTATTTTACTAATACTTAATAATAATTACCCCGTTTTCGGGAGTTTTTCGCTACTATAATCTCTTTTACTTTAAACTCTTTATTTTTAATTTTATTTTCTAAACTTAGTACTAAAATTAAATTTAGGGCTAATTCTATTCGTTTTTATATAAGGAGCGGGTTATTAGTAGTTTATTCTACTAGTTCTCTATAGAAGATTAAATAAATTCCCTCGGGGATATTAAAAATAATAATAAAAAAAGTTAGTATATCGATTATTTTATATTTTACGTAAAATTAGTCGAGTTTTTTATTTAACTAGTTTATTTTAATATTTTATAGGGATAATTATACTTTATCTCCGATACGAAGTACTTTAGTAAAGTATTATCTCTAGTTTATATAGTCTTATTACTATTACTAGGTAAATACTATAGTTTTTTATATAAGTTTAGTTCTTTCTCGGAGGTATTAGAAGAAGTATATAACCTAGCTTTTTAGTAAATTATTTAAAACTACTACTTATTAGATATCTAGGAGTACTAATATATCGAATTTATTAAAGAGTTTATTTAGGCTTACCCCTATTATACTAGAATCCCGATTATTAATTATAAATTAAGTAATTATAAAATAAGAAAACTAGTTATATTAAAAGAATAAAATATATACTTAGAAGTAAATTTATATTTTTTTAATTTATTTTTTCTATATTATTATTTATTTAAGGGTAATATATAATAAAAAAGAGTTATATTATCCTTATTAATTTATAAAAAGTAGTCTAGAATATACTTACTTAATCCGATCTTTAGTTATTAATAATTTCTAATAAAAACCTATAGAACTTCTACTAATATTCTTTAAAATATATTATATAGTTTTTTACTTTTATAAATATTATCGATTTAAATTAGATAAATTTCGATAGTTTATCGGTAATTACTATAATATATATCGGGTTTAATATAGATTTTATAAGTAACCCGACTATAAAATCTATAAATATCTATTTCTAGAATCGGTCCGGGATTAGTAAAGGCTAGAGTAGGCTTTACTATAATTACTATAATATATAAATATAATAGTATAAGTCGTAGTTTTTCTAAAATTATTTTACTATTCGGGATATTCTATTTTAATAATAATTATATTATAATATACTAAATATATTATTTAATACTAAGTAGCTAATAAATAGTAACTCGTAGATATATTAGAGGATATTTATTTATAAAAGTTCTTAATTTAGTAATTATAATTTTTCTTTATATAGTAGTACTCTTTATATATTAAAGCCGTAATTACTTATTTATTCCTTCGTCCCGGCCTCTTTTAGGAAGTATCTCTTATTTATTTTAACTATTTCTAGGCGTATTTAATATAATAAATTATAATTAACCCTTTTATTTTATAACTTCTATAAAGCTTTAATTAGAAAGAGTATTTTACTATATAGAAGACTAAATACGTAGATTAATAGGGGTTATAGGATCCTATAGATCCTCTCCTCGGTACTATTTATATCCTACTCCCGTCTTAATAAGGTATCGGGGTAGTTAATAAGTAGGCCTAGTTAGTATTATAAGTAGAAGTAGTAAATTAAAAGTATTTTAACTTATTTTACTTATTACTCTATAATTTAATAAAATTAGGTAAAATACTTAAAGTTCTTATAATTAGTATATATAAAAAATAGGTCTTTAATACTTCGTAGTTTAGCTAACTATACTTTTAAATATACGATTACTATAAGTAGTTCTTTATTATAAATAATATAGTTCTACTCTACTTATATTAAGTATACCGAGTAATATACGACTAATTATAAGATTTTATTTATTTTTTTCTAAAAGAGATAATTTTTTAAAACTTTCCCGGAGTAATTATATTTTATAATAGTTTTTTTTATCGGGGTCCTATTAGGCGAGGATAAGTACTAATATAAATCGGTTTTTTAGTTTATTAAATATAACTTAATACTAAATTATTTAAATAAATAGTATATTCTACTTCGTAAAGTCGATTAATAGGTCTATTACTATCGAGAATTTATCGATAAAATCTCTATAAAAATTCGCGAATTTAAAGAAGTTATATAAGTTTTATAATTTCGTTAAGGCCTCTTATTCCTTTATAATTACTAATTTTTCCGGGTTAGCCTAGATCCTAATACCGGCTTTAATAAAATACCCGAGGTATTTAATTTCTTTTATTATAAAAGTATACTTTTCGAAGTCTAAATTTAGGCTTATATTTTATAGGTATTAAAGAACTTATTTTACTTTTTCTATATAATCCTATTTCGATCTTAATAAGTAGATAAGGATATCGTCGAGATATACTATATAAATTAACCCTAATAAGTTTTTAAGTACTTTATTAATATATTATTAGAATATTATAAAGGCCCTAGTAAAGCCGAATAAATAGACTAGCTATTCGAATAGTCTATAGTATATTCGAAAAGCTATTTTTAATTCGTCTTTTTTCGTAATCTTAATTTAGTAGAAAGCTATTTTTATATCGATTTTTATAAACTACTAGGCTATTAATAGTAAATATAAGGTTTTTTTTAATTAAAAAAAGGGGGTATTAGTCTTATTCTATAATTTTATTAAGTACTCGGTAATCTATATAGAAGTATAAACTACTTTTTATTTTTTTATAAATAGTACTAAAATAGTAATTAAAAATATACTTATACGAATTTACTTTTTATTTATTAAATTTATTAATTACTTCTAGAATTCGATTAACTCGTCCCTAAATATACTATAAAATAGCCCTTAAAGTAGCTCTAAAGTCCTACTATTTATATCCTTCTTAATCTTTATATAGTAGTTTTAGCGGCTTTAGTAAAAAAGTAATTTATTTATTTAATTTTTATCGAAGAGTACCCGGAATTCTTCTAATTCTAGTAGGAGTATAGGCTTTTTATTTTAGATTTTTTTTATTAAAAGAAGGTAAAGTAAAAGTACTATATATTCCGAATAGTTTTTAATTAGTATCGATAATTCTTTAATTAAAGTCGAAAAGAACTCGTTCTTCCCCCGGTAGTTTTAGACTTTTTTATCGGCGAAGAAATTAAATAAAATTACTAAAATTTCGATAATCTTCTCTATCGAATTCTATTTATTTATACTTTAAATAAGTAACTAGTTCGTAATACCTATTTCGAGGGTTCTTTCCTTTATATTTATAATAATACCCTAGTACTCTATTTAAAAGAGCTCTAAAATCGCGCTTTTTTTATATTTTTTATTATATATTAGTATACGAATAATCTCTAATTATTAATATCGATTATTATTCTAATTATATATATAATACTAGGCCTACTTTAGATTATTTTTATAACTTATTATAAAGTTTATAATTAAATAAGGGGAATTAAATTTAATTCTAATTATTATATAATATAATTACTTATAATAGTATAATAGTTATATCCGGAATTTACTTAGTAATTAAAGAAATTAGTATTATTAAATTTTATAGGAATTATAAAAAAAAGCTATTTATATAATTAAGTACTTCTTCGTCTTTTATTCGAGAATATATAATATCTAATCTTATACCGTTTATAAACTCTATTATATTATTCTTAATAATTACCCGCCCCCGGGTAAGACTCTCTCTAGGGGCTATTCTTTTTCCGACTCTATATCTTTAATTCCCTTATCGATTTTTACTATACTAATCTATATTTTAAGGCGGGTAGGGAGGAAATAGTAGTCTTTTATTATATATTCTAGTAAAATATAGTATAAATACTTCCCTTTATCTTATCGGGTTTAGTATATTTCTTCTATTACTTATATTATATACTTTCGAGGTATATTTATAATAGGCCTAAAGTAAGGGTAAAAACTAGATATACTTTACTTTCCCCTACGCCTACCCCGTCCTCTATAGCCCCTCTATCCTAGGTATTATTTATTATTAAAATCTTTAGAAGACCTAGTACTATTTACCCTTATTATTAGGGTATTATTATCGTATAATTAGTTAGTTCTTAGGGTATAATAAATACCTATCTAGCCGAGTTTTTTCTCTAGGTCCTATACTTCGATATTTTAAATAAAGGCTTTATAGCCTATTACTACTTCGATATAATTTAATTTACTAATTAATCCTCTAATAGCCTTATCTTATATCCGGGGGGAAAGCCGTTATTATAACTAGCCGATCTTAAAAGTATTATTTTAGTTTAAATTATTAGTAATAGCTATTAGCTATTTAAATTTAATAAGAAAATTATTAAAAATATCTATATTCGTTATACGGAATTTACCGAATTTTACTTTAGCTATTTAGTAATAATAAAAGTTACTATAAGTATTATTTAAGTAATTTAAGAATATAATTAGATTATATTTATTATTATTATTACCTATTTTATAAAAAGTAATAATTTATTCTTAGATATTAGCTATTAGTCTACTCTATAAATAGACCTATTTATTATAATTTATACTAATAAAATCCGTATCGACTACTAATTTATATTAGATTATAGCTTTCTAGGCTATAAAAGTCTACTTATTCTTATTATATTACTCTCCTTCTAGGAGTAGTTTCTATATATATAGCGCTTCGGCTAAGAGCCGGGCGACTTCCTACTATAGGCGGGTAATCTCTATTTAGAGATCTTACTAATCCTTATTTTAGGCTAGACTAGGTCTAGTTAGCCCTTATACTAAGTTCTACTAAATACCTCTTATCTAAAAGTCGAATTCGTTATCTAATACTATTTTAATTACTTCTATCTCTAGTTAATTTTAATACGATAGATATATAAAAGACTAGCCCTATTAATAAGGATACGAATAGGTATCGATAATAAATTAATCTATTATATATAGAAAAAAGAAAGATAGAGAGATCTATATATATAGTATAATTAGGGTAGATATACCCGGTTATAGGTAGGTTATATAACTAGGTTAGGTCTAGCCCTAGCCGGACACGAGGTTCCAGGCACAGGCCAGTAGGCCTAGGTCTATGACATATAAATACTATAATACTAATTTCGGAGTATTATATTTAAGAAATATAAGTAAATAAGTCGTAATAATAACTAGAAGAATTATTAATTAAGTTACTAAAAATTAAAAAATAATTATTATATCTACTAGCGAAGTAGAATATATAGTATTATTTTCTATTAATTATAAAATAGTATAAATACGAAATTTTCTAAATAACTTAAAGATAAAGTTATTATTAAAAAAGAGACTTATTTATATATATATTAATAGTAAAGTAATTATAAAAATAGCTTCGAACCCGGATATTATAAACCGAATTATTTATATATATAAATACTACTATTTTATTAAATAAGAAGTAATAAATTAATATATTATAATTAAATTTATATTAAGAATAGAATAAATAGTAGATAAATTAATAAAATACCTAAGAAGAAAGGGTTTTAAAACTTTTATAAAATACTAAAAAATAGAAATAGTAATTAAAGTACTTCTAAAGAAAGAATAATTACTTAGAAAAGTATTAGATAATAAGTAAGTATTAAAAAATATAAAAGGTAAATATATCGGAATAGTTTTACGATATTATATTAAAAACTAATTCTAAAAAGGAGTATAAAAATATCGTAAGTAAAAGGTAACCTATAAGGATACTATAGTATTAATTAGGGATAACTAATAATAACTAGGCTTTATTAATAAATTATAATAGGCCTCTTAGGTAGATATCTACTACGATTAAAGAGTTTTATAGAATTAATTAAATAAATAAAAATTAATATTCGTAATATTAGGGTAAAAGTATTACGTATAACCCTATATTACCCCAACGAAAGCTTCAAAATTCCCATAATTACTATTCTAGTACTACGCGGTACACTTATACTAGGGGTTCCCTATATATCCTCTTATATTCTTCGGATACCTAGATATCCTCTACTAATATACTTACCTAATATATAGGTAATATAATACTAGTTATATCCCTATAGATTAACTTATTTTCTATTATACTATTTCTAATACTAGGTCGTACTATTCGGTATCTATTATTATACTTTCTTCCGGGGTATTTTAAACCGTATTACTATAAAACTATTTATAATTAAAGATTCGTATAGCCGGATAGATTTTGAACCTATCCGAGCTATACTACGATAAAAAAATATAGTAAGACGTAATACTTTTTATCTTTAAAGTTTAGTAACCGGTATAAATTTAATAAATTTTCGTAATAAATTTTCGTAATTATACTAAAGAAAACTAAGCCCTAAATAACCGGAACTTAATTTTTATATATCTAAAAGTCTTACCGTATATTACCGAATAAATTATATAGAAAACTCTATTACTACTAGCTATAAGAGGAGCCCTTATTAGTATAAAAAGAGGGCTTTTTCCCTGAAAATTCTATACTATTTTCTATTAGATTTAAATAAACCTACTTAAATACCTATAAAATTATTTAAACTACTACTACTTTTACTTACTAATATAACGAAAATAACTACTAAATCCGCTAAAACGGATATTTCTTTCCCCTATTCCCCGGGCTCTCCGAAGAGAATACTACGGTATCGGTACTTGTGATGACCTGGTTTAGAGAGACCGGTTACAGATAGACTTAGGCAGGGTTAAACCCTATCTAGATCTAGCTAGCGGCTAGTAGCGCTAGCCGGATACGCTTATCCGCCTCCTTAAAAAGGGGTTTCTAGCGCTTAAGAGCTAAAAACTTTTCTTTATAGATTTTATATAGTTAAAATAGTTTTATAAAGAAATAAATTAATTAAAGATTAATTAAAAACGCCTAAGAATAGTAGTAATCGTATATTCTAGAGAGGTATTTATCTATTCTAAATTATATTTAGCTAGATCCGACCCGTTCTAGGCTAATCCGAACCGATTTTAACTAGTTCTAATTTTTCTAGTACTTATAAATTAATATAAGTTATAAATTTAATACTTTTCGCTAAGAAAATAAATATAAATAGGGCGCCTAGTATAGCGACCTTAGTAATATTAAGATTTTTATTAAAAGAGGAAATAAACGAATTAGAGCTACTAGTAGAGTAGTAAAGTATAATTATATTAGATATATAAATAATAGAAAGTATAGAAGACTAGTATAAAGTATTACTTAAATAAGTTATATTTATATAACCCTAGTTCTATATATAAGTAATTAAAATAATTATATATAGATTAGATAATAATATAGTCGTCCTAAGTATAGCTATAAAAGTTAACTCTTAGATCGGTTCTAAAATATTATCCTTATTCTTCGTATTTTTAGAGAGGGTAGAATAGCTAGTACTATTAGTAGTAATAAACTAATTAGGGCTAGTACTACTAGTACTAATAATAGTAAAAATAATAGAGTAACCCGCCTTAATAAAATAAGTAGTAGTAAAATTAGGGCTATTAACCCTAACCCTAATACTATTAGTACTAGTATTTATAGTAAAAGTAGAATTAATAGAAGAGATCCTATAAATACTAAAAGAGAATAGTTTAATTTTAGAGAAAATATAAAATACTTAATTACTTTTAGAAAAAGTAGTATATATAATATCGATAAGTAAAGAAAATAGGCTAAGCCTAGATAAACTAGTAATAATTATTAAACCGATTTTAAGAAAAAAGATAGTAGTAGATACGATTATTTCTATTAAAATACCCCTACTCCCCGGATAGAAGCCTACCTCGCCGAAATTACTAATAGGATTACTAGTAAATATCGACGACTAAAATTAACTAGAATTATAGTAAAACTAGTATTTTTAGCCTAGGATTATATTAGTATAATTAATAATTTAACTAAAAAAAGTTAATATAAATTTAAAGACTATTAAAATATAGAGACTAGACTATCCGGGATCTAAAAAACTAGAAGATATTACTAAATAGGTTATTTAGAAATATATAGTAAAAAGGTTACTAACCTCGATTAAGATAGACTTAGACTAATACGACCTAAAAGAACTAAAACCTAATATAGATATAACTTTTATAGTTTAGCTTCTAATAGGGTTTAATATAAAGTTATATAATACTTATATATTAAATATATTAGTATAAGTAATTTAAAAAGGCTTTATATCGGCTATAAAACCCTTATAAGCCTAAGAGAGGCGAAACCTCTAGGAAGAGGTTTACGACCTAGCTATATAGCCTAAAAAACTATAGAATAGTATTTAATTAAAGCGGAATAGCTTTTTATTAAATACTAAGCCCTATTTAAGATCGAGATAAACTTCTATATAAAAGCCCTAGTAAAAAAATACTATAAGAGGTTTACTAACCTATAAGACCTAGTATTAGTATCTAGAAAAAGCTTAATTATATAAGAATAAATTTATTACGAGGTAGTTAAATTAATTTATAAACTAAATAATAACTAAAAATCTCGTAAAATAATAAAAAGTACTAATAGTATTTAAAATAATAATAGAGGAGGTTCTAGTTAAAAAACTAAAATTAAAAAATCTACTAAAAATAATAGTAATAAGTCTAGTATAAGTAGAAGTAAGTATACTAGATATTATAAGAAGAACTATAAAAAAGACGACTACTATATTAAGATATACGTAGATAGGTCGGCTTTTACTATAGAGTTAATTAAGTAAAATAATATATAGAAAACCGATTATAGTAAAAGGGAAAAGACCTACTATAAATATAATAAACTTAAGTATATTATAAAAGAATATAACTTAAATTATACTATATAGGCTCTAATAACCTTAACCTAAATAGCGCTGACTTTATCCGAAGGCGATACTAATAATACTATATAAAGAGGAATAACTATAACTATCTAAAATATACTATAAATTAGTATATTTTTAGTAATAGTAATAGAATAATACCGGGATTAATTATAATTATTCGATATAAAATTAAATATATATATTAGTAATAAATTAATAAAAGTAGTTCTAAGGTCTAGAAAAGTATTACTTACTAGGTATATTTTTAAGATAGGTAAAAGCTTTATAAAAGCTATTTATATATATTTAGTTATAATTAAACTAATTATCGACGAAAATATAATAAGGTAATTAACTTTTATAAATATCGTAATTATCCTAGATTTCTTTATCTATATTATCTTTAAAAAGATCTAGTACTAAAAAAAAGTAAATTTATAAATAATAAGGTTTATACCCTAGATAAATAGGTTATAACCCGAATAGTAGATAATAATTTCTATTTAAGTAAAAACCCCTAAGGAGTTAGCGAGGTATTACTTTAAGAATTAATAAAACTACTTAGAAAAAGTAATAATATAATTATCGTATTCCTAGTAGAAGTTAATTCTAAAAAAGAACTAGAAATTAGCTTTATTCGGGGTAAAATAGAAAAAGTATAGTTTATTTACCGAAAAATAGTATATTTAAGACTAAATACTTTAGCTATAATTTATAAATATATAGATATTACTAAGTTAACTAGGATTAGCCCTTATAAAATTAAAAAATTAGTAAATAAAATAGTATATATAGTATACGATAAATCGAAATTACTAAAATATACCCCTAAATATTATTAGCTTTATAAAGTTATTCCTAGAAAAATATTAATTTTAGATATATCTTTAAATAGATTTACCTTATTTATAATATAATACGTAATTTAAGTAATAAACGATACTTTTAAATTTAGGAAAGTAATTATTATTATAAATAAAGTTAAAATAATAGATTAGTACTTAGCCCTATTAAAGATATTTATAGCGGAATCCGAGACCCTAATAACTTAGATTTAGTACGATAATAGTACTAATATTAATATTAATATTATTAGAGAATACTATTTAAAGAGGGGTATTAGGCTAGAACTTACCCTAATTTATTCCCTAGAATAGGATAATATCGTAAAAATAAGATTTAGAATAATCTTTACCTAGATATAATTAGTAATAATCGATAAAGAAATTACCTAAGAATTCTAACTATATACGCTAAAAGCGTATATAAATTTAATTAATTATATAGTAAATAAAGCTATAGTAGAAAATAAAACCCCTATAGAAGTATATTATAGTTATATTAATAAGTACTAATTTAAATTACTACTACCCGATTTATTTAATAAGATACTAGTACCGATAGCCCGGCTAAAACTAGATTAGCCGAGGATCCTAAGAAATAAGGTCGTAGTAAGGATTATTAATAGTAATAGTTCGAAAACCGAGGCGCGAGGGGAGTCCGGTAAACTAGTAGGGTTTAGGGTTACTACTTATATAAAATAGCCCTAGATTTATCTAAGAAAATTATAATTAGCTATAATATATAATTCTACGAAGAACTATAAGCTATAGATCTAAATAAAGTCGTAAAAACTTTATATAGAGTCCACCACCCCCTTTTGGCCACACCCCCTTTTGGCCACCCTAAAAATCTATATTCTAAAAACTCTCTATAAAATAGAGATTTAAATATAAATCGACTTAATATATAGAATAATAAGTATATAAGCTTAGATTACGTAATATAGAGTCCCCTACTCCCTTTTAATTAACCTAATACTATATATTCTTATAGTATATATTCTTAAATTTTAATAAAAATATAGAGATTTAAATATAAATCGATATAAAATATATAATATAATAAATATATAAAATAATAAAATAATATTTAATACTTATTTTTAAATTAATTTATAGTAAATAGTATATATATAATTACTTTTAAATATATAGTATTTTATATATTTTAATATATATTATAAAATAATAATAATTATATATAACTAAAATTTTCTAATTAGAAGAAAAATAAT
>JAOYNU010043411.1:0-11534 GCA_026745395.1 Tympanopsis confertula | reverse complement strand
ATATATAAGTTTTATTATACTAAAATATATAGGAAATATATAATAAATAATATAATTTTATATTTAATTATATATCTACTTTTATCTCTTTATTATATGTTATTTACTACCTTATATTATATATTATATATCTACTTATAATATATTCTATAAATCGGTTTATATTATATTTTATAAATTAATTTATATTATAATTTTAAATTTTAATTAATTTTAATAATAAAAATTATTCGGCTAATTATAAAGAAGTAGGCAACTCTATATTACGTAATCTAAGCTTATATAAGTAATTAACTCTATATTAAGTCGATTTAAATTTAAATCTCTATTAGAAAGCGCTTGAAATAGGTAATACGAGAGGAAATATTATATCGAAAAATAATTAGTATTTACTTCTAGTATAGATATCTAGGTTATACTATCGCTTTCTATCCCCTAAATATACTTTAAAAGAATAGGAAAATCTTTATTAAAATTACTATTATTTATATTAAACCTATTTTTAATACTACTATTAAAGAATCGGAAAACTAGTCGCTTTTATACTAAGTTACGTATAAGAGTATAAGAAAATTTAATTAAAATACTAAGAGTACTAGGAAAAAACTAAAAAAATAGATTAATTTTTTAAAAAAATAGATATTATAATTAATTAAATAAGTTATACGAAATACTTATTCGATTTAGGCTACTCTTCAAATATTCTAATTAGTAATAAACTAATAACCTATTTAAATTTTCCGTATTTTAAAATAGAATTTAGAATATTAAAAAGAATTACTAGTATAACTAGAACTATAGATAAAATAGCTTATTTCGAAATAGATATCGAAGACTATTACTAGTACTACTAATACGCCTATTATATAGTAAAAGCGAGCTAAAACCTAATACTAGGGCTCCTATAGCTTATAGAAAATAGGGTTACTTACGATAAATCCGCCGATACCGCTTTTATCTTAACCTTTAAAACTATTATTTACTACTTAAAAGAGTTTATTTATAATACTAAACTAGTAATTATAGTTATTATAGCTATTAAAATTAAGTATACGAAAAAATAAAATCCGAGAACTTCTAAAATCTTTACTATAAGCCTAAAAGATATTAAATATATTCTCGAGAATAAGAAAGAACTAATACTAAAGTAAATCTATAAATACCTACTACTTTAATATACTTAATTCTAGGATACTTTTATATATAATTAAGAAGAAATACTACTTTACCGAAACGACTTAGATATAAATATTAATTTAATTAAAAGAACCGATAGAAAAGACTAAAAAATACTATAAGGACTTTTATATAGTATATTACGAGATAAGCTTCACGTATTACGAAAGACTTTTATAGACCTACTTAAAAAGGGGTTTATCTGTTACGGGGTAAGACCCGTTAGGCCTAAAAGGTCATATTATAGTCACGTGACTATATCACAAGCTAGGGAAGCCCTACTTTAGATCCTATAAGAGCTCCGTTTTAGCTTATTCTCGTTATCTAATTAATAAAAGTCTATTAGTACCTTAAACTACTATTTATAGCGTATTACTATTAATAATTAATTAAATTACCTTTTTAAAGTTTTTATTAGTTTCTAAATTTATAATTTAATATCCTCTAAAATTCTATTCTTTATTACGAACGAGTTAATTAATTTAAATACTTTATATACTTCCGAACTAGGTAATTTATATACCTCTAATTAAATTATCTAGGCTTTTATTTAAGCTATTTAGGCTTCTATTTAGGCGACTTATACCTCTAATTCCTCGTATAGCGAGTTAACTAATACTAAGTTAATAAGAGCTTCTAATAGGCGATTTATACTTTTAATACTATTTACGAATACCGATTACTTTTATAGTAGGCCCTAATAATACTTATATTAAAAACGATATTATAATAACTATTAAGTTATTTATAGAATTACTAAGATTACTAGACTTATTCGCTTTTATATTTTCTTTTCTAATACCTCTTATCTTACTTCTTACGCCTACTAGAATAGAGATATATACTCGTTTACCCCTACTCGCCGAGTTTAATAGTTCTAAATTAGAGTATCGAAATTAGCGAAGTAAAACTTATATAAAACTTCGAATCGATATAGAAGTACTTAGTAGTATCTCTAGTTAAATTACTATTCTCCTTATAGTTTTAAAAGGCTTAGCTAATAGAAATTATACCCTTTTTATTAGTACTGAATTTAAAAAAAAAAATACTTCTACTCTCGAATATCTAGACTTATTTAAACTATTTATATACTAACTATAACTACGAATACGCTACTTATACTAAATAGATTAATTTAAAATAAGGAACCTCGGATTTCGATATTTACTATACGGAATTCGAATACCTACTAATAAAAGCCGATAGATTAGTATAGGCTAAAAATATAAAAATTAATAATATTTATTATAGTATAAACTAGTTAATTCGAAATACTACTATTAGTAAAACTATTAAAAATATACTTATAGAATAGGTCTAATACTACTACTATTTTTAGGTTAATCTATAGATATTAAAAGCCTTTCCCGCTATCTATATTATACTATACTTATTATCTCTTACTCGTAGTAGTACTACTATTACTATCCCTATTATTCTTTTACCCTATAACCTTATAGATATCGATTCGAATTTTATTTCTATATAAGCCTCTACCTAATATACTCGTAGGAGTATACCGAACCTTAATAGATACCCTATCGGCCTAGGCCTCCTTTTAGACCTTTTATATTATAAAAAGTACTCGAAATAGGTAATATAAGAGGAAATATTATACTAAAAAATTACTAATACTTATTTCTAATATAGATATCTAGGTTATACTATTACTATTTATCTATTAAGTACGCCTTAGAAGAGTAGGAAAACCCTTATTAAAATTATTATCGCTTATATTAAACTTATTTTTAATACTACTACTAAAGAGTCGGAAAACTAGTCGTTCTTATACTAAGTCGTATATAAGAGTATAAGAAAACTTAATTAGAATACTAAAAGTATTAGGAAAAGACTAAGAAAATAGATCTACTTTTTTAAAAAATAGATATTATAATTAATCGAATAAACTATATAAAGTATTTATTCGATTTAAACTACTTTTCTAGTACTCTAGTTAGTAATAAACTAATAACCCGTTTAAATTTTCCGTATTTTAAAATAGAGCTTAAAATATTAAAAGGAATTACCGGTATAATTAGAACTATAGATAAAGTAGTTGCCCTGAGCAACGGCGTTAAAAGGCTTAAAGTATTAACGTATCTTTTTATTAATTTAAAACCGATTATAGATAGAAATACTAGCCTTATATAACTTAACTTATTACCTATACTAAATTCCGACTATATCGAGCCCTATATATTAATACCCTCCGACGACCTTACTAAACCTTATCGATTACCTTTTATCTTAATTTTCCTTAATTACTTATATAAACTATATATTAAAGTTATTATTAGTTATATTTACTAAGAAATTATTTACTTTAATATCCTCTATAATATTATCCTCTTATAAAGTTTTTACTTAGCTTCGTATTTTATCGATATCGACTTTAATTAGGCCGGCTATTATAAGCTTCTCGTAGCTTTTCTCTAAAAAGATAAATAGATCCTCGTTATTTAGTTTACTAATATTAATATTAGCTTTAGTAGGGATAAGTAATATAACTTTAGTATTCTTTATAATAAACCTAAAGAAGAGGGGGTAGAAGATCTTCTTAATAACTAGTATTTTCGTTATATTAGCGAGTAAAAATAGTAGTAGTTTAAATAGGTTTATAGGTATTTAAATAGGTTTATTTAGGTTTAATAGAAAATAGTATAAAATCTCTAGGGAAAAAGCCCTCCTTTTATACTAATAAGGGCTCCTCTTATAGCCGGTAGTAATAGAATTTTCCGTATAATTTACTCGGTAATATATAAGGAGACTTTTAAATATATAAAGATTAAGTTCCGGTTATTTAGGGCTTAGCTTTCTTTAGCGTAATTACGAAAGTTTATTACGAAAATTTATTAAATTTATACCGGTTACTAAGCTTTAAAGATAGAGGGTATTATATCTTACTATATTTTTTATCGTAGTATAGCTCGGATAGGTTCAAAATCTATCCGGCTATACGAATCTTTAATTATAAAAAAAATAGATAAAGTAGCCTACTTCGAAATAGATATCGAAAGCTATTACTAGTACTACTAATACGCCTATTATATAGTAAAAGTAAGCCGAGACCTAATACTAGGGCTCTTATAGTTTATAGAAAACGGGGTTATATATAATAAATCCGCTAATACTACTTTTATTTTAACCTCTAAAACTATTATCTACTATTTAAAAAAACTTATTTATAATACTAAACTAGTAATCGTAGTCGTTATAACTACTAAGATTAAGTATACGAAAAAGTAAAATCCGAGAGCTTCCGAAGTCTTTACTATAAGTTTAAAAGATATTAAATATACTCTCGAGAATAAGAAAAAACTAATAATAGAGTAAATCTATAAATACCTACTATTTTAATATACTTAATTCTAGGATACTTTCGTATATAATCGAGAAGAACTATTACTTTACCGAAACGACTTAGATATAAATATTAATTTAATTAAAAGAACTAATAGAAAAGACCTAAAAGTACTATAAGGACTTTTATATAATATATTACGAGATAAGTTTCTCGTACTACGAAAGACCTTTATAGATCTACTTAAAAAGGGGTTTATCCGTATTAGTTAATTAGCTACTACTACCTTTATACTATTCGCCTATAAACCCGGTAGAGGTCTACGATTCTATATCGACTATAGGGCTCTAAATAGCCTTACGAAGTATAATTATTACCTTTTACTACTAATCGGAGAGACCTTATACTAAATTAGAATAGTTAAATAGTATACGAAACTCGATATAAAAATAGTATTCTATTAAATCTAGATAGCGGATAAAGATATCTAGAAAACGGCCTTTCGTATACGCTATAGTCTATTCGAATAAGTTATTACCTTTTTTAGTCTTATAAATAGTTTTTCTATATTCTAATTTTTATAAATTAGGTTTTTCGTAATCTTCTCGACCGCTATATCTTAACCTATATAGATAATATCCTTATCTATATAGATATTACCCTCGAAGAGTATAGGACTTAGGTAAAGGAAGTATTATTATATCTCGAAAAAGCTAACTTATACTTAAATATCTCGAAATACGAGTTCGAAGTTAGAAGTATTAAATACTTTAGTTTAATCGTTATAGTTAAAGAAGGCGTATTAATAGATCTTACTAAAGTCGCCGCTATCTGTAAATAAGAAGCTCCTATAAGTATAAGAAGTATAAGGGGATTTATCGGTTTTACTAACTACTACTATAAATATATATAGGATTTTAATAAGCTTATAAACCCTCTTTATTAGCTTATAAAGAAAGATATACTATTCGAATAATTAGAAGTAGTATAATAGGCTTTCGAGACCCTTAAAGAATATTTCTTATCTAGTAGAGCGCTCGCTTATTAGGACTTTAATTAAGATATACGTATCGAATATAATACTTCTAGATTCGCTATTAGAGGATAATTAATTTAATAATATAATATTATTTAGTACTTTATTACTTTCTTTTTATATAAGATATCGTTAGCCGAATAGAATTACCTAATTTATAATAAAGAACTCCTCTCGATTATTACTAGAATTACCGAATAGCGCGTAGAACTATATAAATTAACCTCTTTAATAATTATTATAGATTATAAGAATTTAGAATACTTTTATAAGAAGATATATCTATCGGAATACTAAGTATACTAAATAAAATTACTAGAAGTACTACTTCCGTAGAAAATAGTTTATAAGCCTAAAAAACTATTATAAGTTCCGGATACTCTTTTATATATAAATACCTATAACGACGGTTCTAAATATATTAAAAACCGATATCTATAGTTCTAGAAAAAAACCTAGGATTTTATCGTAATAACTTCGGAAGTAGATACTAGAATATAACTATTTCGCTTTATAGAACTTCGAGATTTATAGAAAACTACGAGAATAGTAGACCCTTTATACGAAGAACTAATATAACTAGTTCTTAAAAAACCGCTAATATTCCTTTTAAGATTAGTACCTCCTATAATAGCCTAGATCTCGGAAGCCTCTATTAATAATTCTTAACTCTTTCTACGTAGTAAATTATAGATTTTAAACTATAAACCTATCCGTACGGCCTTAATCTAGTAGTACTATAACTTAGCTATTAGAAAATACCCTAGCCGTAAGACCCGTATTTCTATACTTATACGATAATTCTTCTAGCCTAAATTTAGAATAAATACTTATAAATTCGTATAAGCCTATTTAATATATAGTAAAAATAAGATTTAGAGGTAAAAGAAGTATAATTTATTATAACTCCTACTAATACCGTCGCGAAACTAGGCCTCTATTTTAATAGATTTTATAATATATCTACTAAACGAATAGGGATTCGAGTAACTACTAGTAGTTATAGACTACTTTTCTAAAAGCCTTATCCTAATACTATTATAAATAAGGGGGGTAGACGATATAGTTAAAGCTTTTCTAACCTATATTTATATATATTATAGGCCCCCCGAATCTATTATTTCCGATAGAGGGGGGTAATAGATAGATAGCTTTTAGAAATACTTCTACGAACTACTTAAAATTAAAAAAAGCTCTTAATAGCTTACTACTTATAGACTAATAGTACTACTAAAAAGATAAATTAGGAAATATAGTAATTCTTATACTATTATATTACTTTTAGCTAATAGGACTAGGTTATATATTTACTAGTAGTTTAATTAGTTTTTAGTAATAAGCCTTAATATACGAGAAGAGGTATTTTACTTTTCTTTACTATTTATAATTATAATATCGACTTTACTTAAATAGATAAGAAATAGAGCTATATCGGTAATAAGTATATAATAGCTAATAATATAGTTTTAAAGCTCTAGGAGGTCTAATAATAGGTAATAACTACTCTCGTAAATAGTTAATAAGTAATAGAAAAATAAACTAACTGATACCGATACGCCGCCGAGAACTTTAAAATAGGTAGTTAGATATAGTTAAATTTTAGGAATATCTAAATAAAGTATTTAAATAAAAAACTAGACTATTTATATATAAAATATACTATTATAAAAGTAATTACGCTAAATATTTATAAATTTAATATCCTTACTAGTATTTATAATTATTTCTATTTAGACCTCCTATATTCGGCGGATTATAAGGGCCTATTATCGTAATAGTTATACGATAAAATTACCCCGCTAATTATAGTAGATAAAGAGTACGAATTCCGGGTAAAAATAATCTATTATACTAGAAAATATAAAAATAAATATATCGTATAAGTAAAATCGGCTAGATATAAGACTTTTACTCCTACGAGCCTAGAAAATATCGAAAGTACTATAATTTTAGACGACTAGGAAGTAAAATAAGGGAATATCCGATAAAATATCGGTCCGAGGGAGTACTACTTAATAAGAACGGGGTATTTAAAAGTATAATAGAAGAGATTTAATACCGAAAAAGAGAGAAAGAGGGGGTAATATTATAAGGTAAGATTTATAAGATCTAAGAGGTTATAAGTATATAACTATATTACGAGTAAGGAAATACTATTTTAGACTCTACGAGAGCTTCGTTTAGCTTACTCTCGTTATCTAATTAATAAAAGTCTATCGGCACCCTAAACTACTATTTATAGCGCGTTACCGTTAATAATAACGACTATAATTATTAGTTTAGTATTATAAATAAGCTCTTTCGAGTAGTAGATAATAGTTTTAGAGGTTAAGATAAAAGTAGTATCGGCGGATTTATCGTAGGTAACCCCGTTTTCTATAAGCTATAAGAGCCCTAGTATTAGGTCTTAATTCACTTTTACTATATAATAGGCGTATTAGTAGTACTAGTAATAGCTTTCGATATCTACTTCGAAATAGGCTACTTTATCTATAGTTCTAGCTATTCCGGTAATTTCTTTTAATATTCTAAGTTCTATTTTAAAATATAGAAAGTTTAAACTAGTTATTAGTTTATTATTAATTAGACTACTAGAAAAATAGCTTAAATCGAATAAGTACTTCGTATAGCCTATTCGATTAATTATAATATTTACTTTAAAAAAAAGTAGATCTAATTTCTTAGTCTTTTCCTAGTACTCCTAGTATTCTAATTAAACTTTCTTATACTCTTATATACGATTTAGTATAAAGTAATTAGTTTTCCGACTCTTTAATAGTAGTATTAAAAATAGGTTTAATATAAGTAATAATAATTTTAATAAAGGCTTTCCTACCCTTCTAAAGTATACTTAGGGGATAGAAGGTAATAGTATAACCTAAATATCTATACTAGAAGTAAATACTAGTTATTTTTCGGTATAATATTTTCTCTTATATTACCTATTTCGAGCGCTTTCTATAATACTAAAAGTCTAAAAAGAGGCTTAGGCCGATAAAGTATCTATTTAAATTCGGCGTATTCTTACGAATATATTAGGTAAAAGCTTATATAGGAGCGAGATTTAAATCGATATCTATAGGATTATAGGGTAGAGGAGTAGTAGAGATAGTAATAGTAGTACTACTATAAGCTAGAGATAGTAGATATAGTATAGTATAAATAGTAGAAAGGGCTTTTAATATCTATATATTAGCCTAAATATAGCTATAATATTAGACCTATTCTATAAGTATATCCTTAATAATCTCGCCGATAATAGTACTTCGAATTACCTAGTTTATATTATAATAAAGGTTATTAATCTTAATACTTTTAGCCTATTCTAATTTATTAGTTTATATTAATCGGTATTCGAATTTAGTATAGTAGGTATCGAAATCCGAGGTTCCTTATTTTAAATTAGTTTATTTTATATAAGCGGCGTATTTATAGTTAAAGTTAGTATATAGATAGTTTAGATAGGTCTAGATATTCGAGAGTAGAGGTATTTTCTTTTTAAACTCGGTACTAAGAAAAAGGGTATAATTCTTATTAGCTAAGCTTTTTAAAATTATAAAAATAGTAGTAATTTAACTAGAGATATTATTAAGTACTTCTATATCGATTCGAAGTTTTATACGAGTTTTACTTCGCTAGTTTCGATATTTTAATTTAGAGTTATCGAACTCGGCGAGTAGTAGTAAACGAGTATACTTCTTTATTCTAGTAAGTATAAGGAGTAAGATAAAAAGTATTAGAGAAAAAGGTATAGAAACGAATAAGATAGGTAATCTCGGTAATCCTATAAGCGGTTTAGTAGTTATAATAATATCGTTTTTAATATATATCGGTATTTATAAAACACTAGTAACCCTAAATACAGCCAGGTATTAATAACTAATAAGTAGCTGGTAAATACTAGCTAATTATAAAAAGATCCCGAAATAAGTAATAAAAATAAACTATTTTAATTAGTAAGTAAGTCTAGATAAGTCTTTATAATCTATAAAAGAAGATATCTATCCTACTTAAAATAGGGAACTTAATATAATTATAGATCTCCTTATATATAAATTCCTACTATAAGAAATTATCTTCTCTATCCTCTTCCCTCTCCTTATCGTAAAGACTATCCTTTTAATAGATTAATAGTCGGAAGAAAAATCCTATTCGGTAAATCTTTATATCTTCGCCGTATTACTATACTTTTAAAACTTAATTAATTTATATTAACTTTTTCCTATTAGATTCTCGCGATTTTTCCGTAAAAAATAAATATACTTTTAATATATTTTATTAAAAAATAAATACGAAAAACCGGATTTAGTTTAATATAGTAACTACTAGATATCTTATTATCTCTAAATATTTTAGCTATAACGGGAAATAATATATATATACTAAAACTTATTCTAATTAGAACTCTATTAAAACGTATTTATTCTAAAAACTTTTTTTCCCGCTAGAATCTACTTACTAAATCCTTTATACTAAACTAATTTTTATCCTTTTTACGAATTTATTCGTATTTCTACTAACCGGTAAAAATCTTTCTATTTATTACCTTTTCCTAATTAATATAAAAAGAATATTACTAGAATTAGTATTTTTTACTAATTCGAAAAATACTATTTTTATTATTATTTTTATCCTTTTATACTATATTCTCGTCTTAATAAAACCCGTTTTTACTTTTCTTAAGACCTATTATACTTTTAAGAAGAAAGAATAGGGATATAGAAAAAAATAAAAAGATTCCTATTTATAAGTAAAATACGACCTTTTTTATATATAAAATATCTTATTTAAGAAAAAAATTTCCTTATAAAGTAATTCTTTTCTTTTTTTACTTTACTTTTTAATTTTTAAAAAGATTTAAAAAAAAATAAATAATTTTACTAAAAAAAAACTAACTATAAGTTAGGTATTTAGAAGTCTAAAACTAGCTATACGCTAGGTATCTAAGGATTCTATTTAGTTATAAGCTAGGTTTAAAATAGTAATTACTCTAAGTTTTTAATTATCCTTTATCTATTTAGATCTAGATAACCGAAGGTTATTTAACGGAAATCTAGGTAAAAGAATAGCTAAAATAAAACTAGAATTTAAGAAACTTAAGGGATCTTTAAACTATAAAAAGTAGGCTTCTAATATAGAAATTCTACTAATTTATAGAGAACTCTAGGAATACGTAGAAATTTCCGAACCTCTAGATATCCCTTCTACGAGATCTTCCGAAGCTAAAAAAACTAGAAAAAAGAAGTATATCCTAGTATAGGCTATTATCTCTACTTACTATAAATAAAAGCCTAGAAGCCTAATTTAAGAAATAAAAGACGGGTTTAAAACCTAGAAAGTTCTATAAGAGAACTACTACTTTTAGGGGTATTTATACTACTTCTCTACTACTTAAGACTTACTATAATTCTTTATTAAAAATAGAAACGTAGAGGTATACTTTACTTTATTTAAAAATTATATCTTTAAATTAAAAGCCGAAAAACTCGAAATCCCGGAAACTATAGCTATTATATAGCTTATAGAAAAGTTACTTTTTTATTTTAACGAAAAAATAAAGTAAATTAACTATTCTCTCTCTTAGAATAGAGAAAACTATAACTTAGAAAAAATTATAGCTTTTTTTACGAAGAAACTAAAAGAACCCTATCCGAAGCCCTTTTTATTAAAAAAAGAGGAAATAAATTTTATTATTTTTACTATAAATTTTAGGGGTATATAGATACTAATTACTAGGTTCTTTACCCGGAAAAAAGACCGGAAAAATTTAAGAAAATAGAGAAAAGACCTAGAAAAGATTTAAATACTATAGTTGAAGCTTATCTTAAAAAGTAAAAAAAGTCGAAAAAGAACCGGAAAAGACCTTTACGGTATTAGCTACTATAACTACTAACGAAGACTTACTTAAAATATTAAATAATATCGAAGTAGAAAACGATATAAATACTAAATATTCTTATCTAGAAAAGAGAAATTCTAATAATATTCTAGTAAGTATAGAGAAAGAAAAGGTCTCTTATA
>JAOYNU010043300.1:0-11540 GCA_026745395.1 Tympanopsis confertula | reverse complement strand
TTACAGACAGGAAAAGCCAGACATCACTATCTACGCCAAAAAGAGAAAGGACAAAAGCTCTCCTCTTAGGTCAGACCAAATTCCGCTGTGCAACGGAAGAATTATTAACAAATCAAAAAGATTACAAACTACTTTCTCGGAAATCAAAATCACTATAACCCTATCAGTCAGATGCTGATCAGATACAAGCATGGAATACTCTGATTTTATGGAAATTTTGTCTTGTATTGGCTTTGTACAAAGTACGCTTTTATGATCTTACTTTAATCTTACTTCTACCGACCGAGCTTACAAGTCGACAGTTGGAATCTTAACAATCTATAAAAACCAGGGTCGCTTGTCAGTCTATCCGACCGGGAATCTTCTGAGACAGTGCCAATCACTATCCAACGCCGAGAGACCCGACTTCTCCCCTCAGCTAGTATATCTGGCAATCCGGAAGCTACCTGACTTCCGAAATGCCTTGCTCAATGAGCAGAAGTTCCTACTTCAAGCCACCAAGGCAAGATTACACCAGTTGGCTGGATACAATAGTGATGAAGTACACTATATCCGAATCGCAATTGCATTTTCGCAGGTATGCAAGATCAGTCATCCTTATGGCATTTCTCGTACAACACAATTTGATGTCCCGGAGTTGGAGGCAGTATTTGATGACTTCTTTCAGCTTGAGCCAGGACAATGGGAGGCTCGCTTCTCTGTGCTACAGACGCTAGGTAGAGTAGTCTACCGAGGAAGCCTTGCTCAGATTCGCGGGAAATTTCGTTTCGAGGGTTGATGGAAGCCTTCTTTATCTACAGTTGAACTGCGAAAATGGTGTATCATTCAGCTTCTAGGCCCAGAAGTAGTGTTTTCCTTGACTCTCTCCTTTGCCTTGATAAAAAGGAATCTGTGAAAACTTCAACACTGCTCCAAACCGCTTAATTTTTCTTTTCTTGTTTATGTGAGATCTCTGACCTCCTAGTCTAAGGCTTGTTATTCGCCTCAGCACCTATGTCAATCACTATAAGACAAAGACTCTATTTGCTTTTTGCTGTTTAACCCAAGACTCCATATTTGTTGTAGAGAACATACACTTATGATATTTAGTAGATGATACATGAGCTGTGGAAATAACCACTGTATTCAATGTTGAGACAAGAGGTTTCCTTTCAATGCCATCAATTTTGGTATCATGATGAATTAATTTGAAGGTGGCAAAATACCATGAAAATAGTCTTGAAATTAGAAAATGTCGGTTTTGTCTAAGCTAAATATCAGTGTACTCTAACACTAATTATAGTACAAGGTGGGAAGGAGATATTAAAATTACTGCCAGTCTTTCTTGTCTATATTATATAGCCCCTAATACCGACTGTTTCAGTATCAATATCGGAGCGGCCATCCTAATCTTGAGAGCTCATCAATTGTAAAACTCCACGCCTGACTAAATTTATTTTCATCGCATACGCAGTTCGAGGACTTGCAGTCTGCAAAATTTACTTTCGTCGCAATTATCTAGGAGAAGCTTTGCCACTGGACATATAAGTATTGCATATCAAGCACCGTTCTCTAGGTAGGAATTTTCATCATTCATAAATATCTCAAAGTCCCTCGAATGCCCGGGAAAGCTACTCATATACCAGCAGAATAAAAAAAAAAGGCACAGAGGGCTTGGCCTGTCTCCTTAAATCCTCATTTGCTCCACAATGCAGCGCCAACGCGATATGGGTAAGTATGTTACGAAAATCTTACCGAGACCAGAAACAGCTAACCAACACCCTAGATATCCGCATTCCAAGCTGTCTTTTAGAAGACTGGAAGAGAATATACGGCATAGCAGACCTTGAAAAGACACTTTTGGAAATGGAAACAGCAATTCCAGCGCTTGCGCAAAGAGTCCAAGTGGATGTGCCACTTCATGGAATACCCACTGAGCTGCGCAAGAGAATTTCAAACGGGGAATTCGTGAAAACAGACCTTGGCATGTTCACGCATCTACTTCTCATAATTGGCCGGTGTGTCTGCCCAGTTGCGCTTTTCAAGCATTTATCGATCCCTTGCAGTGAAAAAGACAAAACTATGCCACTGGTGATCAATGGTATTGATCTGGTCCGAAATCATGAGTTCGATGGGAGGCATACTATAATCCTTCTCTGCGAGCATCGTGGATCTCCAATCAAATGTTCTGGTCCAATTGACAAGCTCAGTCGACTTGTTTGAAGTGGTCCAAATATGCTTCAGTTATGATGGTCATTTCCGGGGAGTCATTGTCCGATAAAAACAAGATATTCTATAATATGACCGAACAAGCTAAAGTAATCAACTAGTATCTTTACTTTCAAGTGATTATTACAAGTCTATGTAATTAAATTGCTACTCCATTTGGAACAAAGATTGCTGTAGAAGTACATGCAGCCTATTTTAGAAAAATAAGGGACTGGTTCTACTAGAGTAAGAGGGATAATTATTTTAATATCAATCCTAGATCATTCCCTTATAAGTAGTATGCTTGAATCCTTACATTGTGTCAATTGAAATGAAGTCCTCCCATCTTCCACCTTGAATTACATAAGCCAAGCAAACCTCACTGGTCAAGATGGAGCCCCCGCTGTCCCCGCGTTCAAGCGACGACTGCCCGTTTGATGTGGATGACGAGCAAGTGATGGAGCCCCAAGGGTTCTGTTGGGTCAATAGTGTGCCAATAGCAGGAGACTCCCTACTGCGGCATTTTGCACTTGGAGAAACTGAGGCCGATCGTCTCTCGAAATCACATTCGACCGACTTTCTGACTTCCACCGATGATCAAAAGGCGTGGCAACTTATAGAGGCTGACTTCAATGTGAGTATGACACATAGAAAGAGATCCGGCTTCTAACATTTCAAGATAGATAAGCGCCTTGGTAATCCTACCCCACTTTGAATCTACAGAGCAGGTGATTCGGCAGGGGCCAATCATCCACAACATGGTTCTCAGTCCCTCTCAGTCCAATCCTCTAAGAGCGCATCCTTGTCCCGGAGGAGTCTCGATTTGGAGACCCGTCATGGGAAATATAGGAGCAGAGGACGGCCTCTTCAAAGTTTATCCTGGATCCCACCGTATCAGGTCCGAAGAGCAGCTGCGTCAAAGTAAGATCGACGCTGTCGAATTACGAATCCGAGCTGACCAAATCCTTATCGTGGACGGCGGGCTTTGGATAGAGCAGGGGGGTGGCGGGAGTGGTCTTTTGATGTGGACAGGGGTGTCTACGGAGATCATCGGTCTCCACGTCGACAAGTACAGTTTAGGTTTTGTGGCTTTGGCTTACGGAGCTGAGAAACTTATGGAAAGAGGTTCGTCAAGCTATGATGTCGAAGAACTTCATACTATTCCCTATGTCGCACTTGAAGCAAGGATCTTCAAAGGGCAATCAGAGACTGCTGCCAAGGTTCTTACTGCTGCTTCTGAGAAACTTGAATGGACTGAGAAATACCTAAAGATGCTCAGCGATACGACCCAGTTGATTCTCCATAGATTTGGTGGCCCTTCTGAAGACCCGAGAACTGTATATGCCACCGCGTCATCAACGAATCCTGAACGACAGTTCCTTCGTGCGATTGCTTTGCGCTATCTGGCCCAGGAATTTTGCAAAAGCCCGAACCAGACTATCACTGCTTTTATTGAGAGAAGGACACTCCCGAGTCATGGATCGGTGAGGCAAGCTATAAAGAATGGACGAAAAATGTACGCGATAGAAGTGCATTGTCACTCACCGGGCGTTTGGCTCATTTTCATGACTGTCTTGTCGAAACTCCCCGTCATCCCTATCTCGGAAGTGCGATCAACTTCGTCGCTACTACGTGAGGAATATAGGGGCATGTTACGCATATGTGACAAGTGGTCTGGCCTCATGCTGCAATCTTGTCGGCTATACGAGCTATGGATCCGTGAATTACTGGGTTCGCAGCCTAGCATCGCATTAAGGCCGCACCCGGACTGACCCACATTATTGTTAAGTGGGTCCGCTTCAGCTATCGTCAGCCTCAGTGGCTACAGACCCAAGTCCCATTGCGTATGGGTCTCGCATCCCTTCGAAGCACGGCAGAAATTGACGAATCAGATCAGGTGCTCTTTTAGGAACTTACATCCGAACTAGATATACAAAGGCACCCATCGTTTTTGCCACTTGTTAAAGAATCCATTAGGATAAATCATCTCCCATAAGCTTTGTGCAATTCGAGAAGACTAGTGGTCTGTGACTTGATTAGCCCTCGCTATTTCACCCAGATGACCAAGCTGTGGACAAATATAAGTGGAATTGATTGCATCCGGAACAACCATTGTGAATAGAAAGTATGATTGCCTTAATCGGGGGTTGAGTGTGTTTTCTGACCATAAGGGTGGCCCACCGGCAATAGATGAGACTTGTATTCTGTGCTCGGTAGTTGACGTCTCAGACCCATTTGGTGAAGCGGCAGCTTTTGTGGATAGACCCTGGTCTAGAACATGCAACTGTGGATCTTCATTGACCATCATGACCAGCTAATCTCGCATGTCAAATGGGGAATTCAAAAGGCAATTATTTCAGAAAAGGCTATTGGCGGGTCCAGGGGCTGTGGCTTCCATCACTCGATGTCTAGGCTTGGTCTAAATCTATAGTACTGTTCATTTCCGTCATATGGATCAGTGGCTTTGGGTCTACTAAGGGGAGTGGTTGTGCCGTTCGCGATATATATAGATTTCACCCGGGTTGCCTCTTCTCTTTCTGGACATGCCTTTGCTGGCTTGATCACCCCCGTGCCTAACATGATCTCCGCTCAAGTCAAGCCCCATATGAAGTGGATAGACTGTAAGCCAAGATTCCTTCCATTGACATATTCTTCTGAATCACTACATAAAATGAAAAACTAAACATTCTTGATATAGCAATTCTCCAGCTTTTCAAGTTTGGTGGTGTCCGAGTCGATGGGTACGATACAACTACCGAACCCAATAGTCCAAAAGGCGAATGGGCTTGGAGCTGGGAACCGAATGACCTTCGCAATCACAGTGCTGAATACAATGCTGAGCAATTATCTTCCGAAAGCTTCGATTTCTTCAGAAAGATTGATTTCAATCAGTTTGTCCACAAGGCTCGGACAGGGCACTCTACGAATATTGCAGCGTTTGAGTGGCAGTATGCAGCTCTCAGTCTCAAATTGTTCCTGGCCTGCTATAGGAACAAAAATGAGGGGCTCAATATCCTGCTGGAAATTCAGAAGGTATAATAGAAATCCACGTTTCTCTTCTGTTGCTAAGATTGACTTAGTATCTTCGTGGAATGACCGCCGACCCATTCATCATAGAAACCATTGAGAATACTTGCCTTTGCGTGGATGAAAGAGAATATCGCCAGCGCAAGTTACAAGCACTAGACCGCCTTATCGTTGAGCCATTACAGCAAGTTCTCTGTCAGCCTATATCAGGGCAGGAGTTCCTCCCAAAGATACTCGAAACTCGATTCCAAAGACAATACCTCAGTCCCGAAGCCAGATGGGAAGTACCTTTACGCACCGAAAATGACCTATTGGAACGAGTCCCCCGAACCGATCCAGCAACTTTGGCTCAAGAATTATCCCTGAAAGACTACTCCATCTACAGAAATCTGACAGTCGATGCTATTACAAAAGAAATTCACCAGGAAGACAAGATCAAGCTGGAGCTTGATGTGCGTTGGAATATGTTTAGCCAATTAGCTGAGGAATGTTTTGTTGCCGGACTCGATGGAAAGATGTACATCCTTGCCCAAGTAGGTGGATACTTCTTCCATGCAATTCATTCACTGATTATTTCTAGGAACTTTCACATTACCGTGACTTCTATTTGCTCACTGCTCTTGTTCAGGGGGCAATGCTAAGCAACAAGTCGACAGGGGTTCTCACGGAGTTCGGTTATCTACTGAATAGAGAAAACCACTACCAGGATTATCGGGAGAAAATGGGAAGTTTGCCGGCATTGCACTTCCTACTGCCGGCATACTGTATCGCGCGGGGGAACTTCTTCATGTCGAAGAAAGGTTGCACCGTCGCTCACAAGATTGTTGACTCGTGTACAGGCTACGGGGACTATGTGGCAACAAACGCGCCACTGGAATTATCAGATCCATCCACTCTGTGTTGCAGAACATTATCCACTGCGACTACTTTGGCTCCCAATAGATGCCCCAAAGGTACAATGGAAGGTATTGAGGGCCCGAAAATTGGCTCTCCATTGAACAAAAGTGAGGCCGACGAACAGATGGAAGACGAATCATCTTCCGTCTGGCATCCAGCATCTGTTTTCTCCTGCTTTATGCATTAGCTTTGTTTTGTATCGTGATACTTATTTTTCGTGTATTATATTCAAAACCAGATTGGAAGTAAACTGTCTGTTCTCCTTTGATGAACTTGTTTGAAAATTGACAGAGCAAATTAGCTTCTCATCTTTTCTACTAAGAATAGTATTAAGATTTCGAATACCGTTGACCAAATTTATTCCAAGGTGGCAGTATGAGTTCTCAGCGAAAGAAAAACCAGAGCCTACATATTGTCCTTTTATAAGGTATGAAATTAGGGTGGTAGACTATGAGCGATTTATTGACAAGAAATGTCCCTAATACTTTTAACATTATTCGCAAATGCCGTGTTTGGATCCTCCATTGTGATACCGCACTCGATAGCGATGCCTAGGAGTTTTCTCTTGCCCAACCCCTAGTTGTGATTCATAGTTCAAGAAAGCCCCAAGGCTTATCTTCCCAGTTGACCTATTCTAATCTCCTGGAATAAATAGCACGAATCCTGTTCTCCGAACATTTTTCCTCCTTCAAACTTCCCAAAGCGCGACCATACTTGTGTTGCATTCCTTCTTGGAGATAAAAACTTTCATCAGGGAATCTTGCTCATCGTGATGAGACATCTCAACGCTGACAGTCTAGCCTTGCTGCTAGTTGTCTCTCCAGCTTTACTTAACCTAGTCATGGTCGTCTTTACTCTTTGCTCAATACTAAGGAGGCAAACCAATCAAGACCGACGGCTTCCGAAGAAAAATGAGGGAAGTCATGGTCTATCTCGAGGAGTTCTTTTTTTGTACCTCGGGGATGCTATCATTTTTATCATGGGCAATCTGAAACCTTCAATCGAGGATTGGCCGTACAGAGAGACGACTGCAGTAAATGCCTCTGTCAGCTACAAAGCTACATTAGATGCCGCTAATCAAGAGCATAGGTCTATCTCTGTTTATCATTTTTAGTGCAATTCATCCACCATATGTGCCCGATGAATGAGAATGAAGTATTTTCTCTCATATTCTGCATCCTCAGCATGTGTACGGAGATAGCAATTCTCGTCGTGTCACTGCTTTTTTTGAAGCCATCTTCATCCCAGGTCACTGGCTCGAATTTGGCAAAATTGACTTTCCATATGCTTCGAGCCGTTTGTTTCGGGGGGCTGTCACTGCCAAATTTTCGATATTTAGGCCAGACCTGGTTCGGTACATCAGACACCGAAGAGACAACACCTCTCATACAACCAACGCATGAATCTGATCTTGGCAAGAAGATCTCTTTCTCTGACTATTCAATCTTATTGCCATTTTTCTGGCCGTCAAGAACCGACATGCAGATGGCGATGGCCATATGTGTCGTACTAGCATTATTTCACCGAGTGCTGTTGCTTTCTATCCCCCTCAGCCTTGGTGCAATTATTAATGTGATTGAGACTGGTGAAGTGCCATGGAGAGAGACTCTCAAATACGGACTGTTACTTTTGCTTGAGCCAATGATAAGTGTACCCCGGAACTACTTATGGGACAAGGTCAAAAAGAGCTGTCAACGTCATCTTGCACTTCAGTCTTTTCGCCATATCATGACACTTGACACTGGATACCATTTCAGTAAAAATGCAGGAGAGATCATCTCCGACCTGGAGAGCTCGTCGGCGGTAACTCAATTGCTAGAACTGCTTGCATTCTCGGCAATTCCAACGATTGTATCTCTGGCTGGGTCTTTGTTTTATCTTTGGGTCCACTATGATATCTACTTTGCATTCCTTGTTGCGTACGGAGCCATTTGTTACCTGTGGGCCACTTGTGCCTTAACACCAATGACTGAAACGACACTAAGAAATGTGAAGGAAAATAGTGTAACACAGAAAAGGTTCCAGTGAGTCTGTCATTGGGGTGTCTTGACTTTTCTAACGACGGAATTTAGAAATGAATCGGTTTCCTCGTGGCTGTCTATTACTTACCTTGGGGACCTACCCGTTCACGTCAATCAGTTTTTTCTCACCTTGAAAGGCCTCCATGAAAGTCAAACCAGAAATCAGCTGGCATATGTCCTCTTAAACATCACGCAGAGAATCATAATGACGCTGTGGACATTGTTCACAGTGCTGTTTGCCGCACGACAAGCCGTCACAGGCAGCCAACCCCTGAGTCTCTTTACAACTATGCTTTTGTTTTTCGAGGAGCTCAAGTCTCCAATCAGTCGAATCTTCAATATACTGTTTGTTTCAATACAGGGGACATTTATCGAGCTCGAGCGCCTGGTCAGGACACTGCAAAGAGAATCAGTGATATCCGACAAAGAGGACGCACTGGTCCTGTCCGAATGTGCTGGTAGACTGTCATTCGATGATGTTCATTTCTCATATCAACCGGAAGATGAGGACCCTGAAATATTGCGCGGCATTAGCTTCCACTGTGAGCCAGGCACCACGACTGCAATTGTTGGAGGATCGGGGGGTGGGAAATCGACTTTGATCAACCTCATCTTCCGCTTCTTCGACCCGACCACAGGAAGTATACGTGTTGATGGGCACAATATCGCTGATATTACACGTTCATCTCTTCGGAATCACATTGGCATTGTGCCACAGAAGCCGACTATTTCAAACTGTTCAGTGATGGAAAATGTTCGACGCGCACGGCCAGGCGCTACTAGGGAAGAGATTGTTGAGGCATGTAAACGTGCTGGGCTCGATCCCATCATCAACAAATTCCAAAACAAATACGAAGCAGTTATAGGGGAAGAAGGTTGGCGCCTCAGTGGCGGAGAGGCGCAACGGCTCGAGATCGCCCGGGTAATCATAAGAGACCCCGAGATTCTATTACTAGACGAGGCCACATCCGCTCTAGATACAGAATCCGAGGAGTTCGTTCTTAGATCGCTGAAAGACATCAAAGCCACAAAGGTTGTTATTGCCCATAGGTTGAGCACGATCAAGAACGCCGACTGCATTCTCGCTCTAAGTGATGGGGAGATAGTCGAACGTGGGACTCATGAGGAGCTCGTCGCTCTAGATGGTTACTACGCTGTGCTTTGCAAAAAGCAAAGTACTAACCCTTAGGTTATTTGGTACAAAATCCAAAGACCATATTTCTCTCCTAGCTTCCTTGCTCCAGGCCTTGCCTCTTAGTCACGTCACGTATTTAGGCCTAAAACTTCTGCTAGATTACCGCCCGAAATGAGTGAAATAGAATGCCTATACGGCTGCAAAGAGCTTGGATGAAAATTATACTTCCTTCTTAAAAATCGAGGAACGAATGATCGGGAAGCCAGACAGCACTGACACCATTACATGTCAATTCCATATCATATTGATGTTCGATAGACTAGGCAAATCTATTTCAGGCAGAGAACAAATGTCAAGATTGTGGCAGCTCTTCTCAGACTTCTATCTCTCGTGGATTAGCACTCGGTAGCATAGGTAGTAAAGTTATTTACCCACCCATAAGTGGCAGAGAGCACAAAGCTCGTGGCCGCACTTACAGCGGTTGGTTTTAGATGACAATGGCCCTGCATTGCAACTGCAGCAAATCCAGATGTAAGGCATTCTGTATGTGATGCAGACTTGAAAACGACAGTAACTCTAGGGTTGAAATGAGATTTGCAGCTGAGAGACTATACTGCGCGGCTCATGTCTACTTTAAAGACGAAAATTACACTTAAGCTCCGTACGGCCTCCCCCAGAATCTGGATACATGGCATCAATTGGGATTCCCAGATTCAACAGATGAGATTTGAGGGCCGGGACTCATGATTTTTCCAATTTGTGTTTCAGCTCCGCAGGCGCCTGAACCGTGCGCACAACAGTCAACTCTGTTAGCTCATCGTAAAGGTCCGTGCAAAAATGACAGGGATCTGCGCGAAATGAATTGGCACCTCGGTTATCACGACTGGAGTATGCTGGGGGCTTGATTCAATGACGAAGCCCAAGGCTCATGAAAATATTCATCCAGCCGAGTCCCGTCTAGTCAATAGCGGTCCAGTCAACAGTGGTCGATAACCGTCAAAGCCACTACTGAATGTGCAGGAAGTAGTCTTAAACTTGGTTCTGAAAGAACCTATAGAAGCGCCCCTGATTTGAGAAGCGAAGAGCGGGACGCGCATATCAGTCCGGTCATTTGACGGCTCTAGATTGGGCAAATACCTTCTATCAGTCCAGCCCGTGGCACGAGTCATGACCTGCAGATAGTGTCAACTAGCAGATGAAGCGATGTAACCTCGGGCAAAAAGCTCTCATGGTAGATTAATTGCGAGGTTGATTCAATGGAGCTCACGAGCTAGTCATATCATCTTTAAGGTTTTCGCTTGGACTTCATCTGCCGGACGGCATTTAAGATTCGTCCCAGTCGCTTCGACTGTCACCCATACCAGCAAGAGTACAATCTACCCGCCATTTTTCACTCTTTGCTGCATCAATCGATCCACTAAATTTCTACCAAACTCTGTTAGCAGCGCGATCTTACCTCGGGTTTTATTCGTGCTTGAAAGAGATTATTTTACAGTAGTGTTTTCGCTTAGAGCCCCGCAATCTGGAATGCGCAGATCCCTGCAAGTCTGTGTCCAAGCCCCGCGGAAGCGGGATGTGGGTCAAACGAACTGCCGTGGATCGAAAGGCCACTCGGCACACTCTCAAAGCCGAGGCTTTTCTTGGCAGAATGGAGTCGCTACAAAGACACCCAATCTTAGTTGTGCCTTAAGCGCTGTTGGCAGAAGATCAGAAGGGTCCGTGCCCATACACCAAAGGTAGTCATGGACCCGTAGCTCTCTTTAATAACGGCTCAGGGAAGCCTCTTATGTTGAACTCAATAGCAATCTTTCACGTCGATAAATATTTTTACCAAATCTAGAACGAAATACTTCGGGGCCCCTCCAACCTTCACCATTAACGAAAAATGAGTCGTCCTGCTAAGAAACAACGTCTTGTTGACACTATTATGTCGGTAAGACTTAAAGACTTGCTTGACAAAATTGTTGAATGATCTAACCCAAGTTTTTGGTTAGACTTCTGATGGTACGATCGAAAACCATCAATTGTGCGACCATTTGATGACTACACACGGGGAGACCAACGGAAGACTTAGATCTAGACTGGAGGAGCTTCAGGTTAAACTCATACGGCTGGAGCGAGAGCGTGATGATCTAGAAGCGCAGCACAATCAATGTCCCTTCTGGATTCAAAAAAATGAGAACCTTGTCGAGATATTGCAAGAACATTGCGAGAGTCTCGAGCAAGACAAGAAGAGACTTGAACAGCGATGCGATCGCCTTGAATCACATCTG
>JAOYNU010043299.1:0-92159 GCA_026745395.1 Tympanopsis confertula | reverse complement strand
GCGTGAGTGGTTCCTTGTAGAATAAAGTGGCGATAAATGCTAATGAGACATCTCTGGGTAGATTTGGTGGCTCCTCCCGTTCGGTTTGATGTACACGTTGGCTCTTGGTAGTCTCGCTGTACCCAAGGTCAACTTGATGATGTCTTTGATCTGTCGCGACTACTTTGCCGAAAAATCCAGTTCAGACCCCAACTTCACCTACCTGCCGGTGGTCCCCGGAAAGAACAACCCACAATGCCACATTCCCGAAATTCAATCGCAGGTTGCTCGTTTCCAGCTTGTATTCAACCTTATCGCAGGTATTCTCTCAGCGCTTGTCAGCCCGCGCCTGGGAAGTCTATCCGACCGCTATGGCCGCACCAGGATAATCGCACTGTGCGGATTTGGTGCTGCCTGCAGTGAGTTTATCGCGTCCTTAATCGCAACATACCCCGCGACAATGTCGGTATACTGGTTCCTCCTGGGTGCTACGATGGACGGACTGTGCAGCTCGTTCACCGGCACGCACGCGCTGATCAACTCTTACGCGTCTGACTGCACGCCGCCCGAACGTCGAAGTGTTGCATTCGGCATGTTCCATGGCTCTCTGTTCCTAGGAATTGCACTAGGACCTATGAGCGCGGCGTTCCTTATCGCGCGCCTTGGAAGCTCTAAGATCGTCTTCTACATTGGATTTGTGTTATTTGCAAGCTTCACATTGGTGGTTCTCACTATCATCCCCGAATCTCTTTCCAAATCAAGGCAGCGAGCCGCGCGTGCCAAGCACCGTTCGAAGCCTATAGATCCGGAGGCCCCTAGCTGGTACTCGCTCAAGGCTTTGAACCCGATGGAGCTTCTGGTTCCGCTTCGCATCCTTTTCCCGGCAGTGGGCAAGCCAAGCGACTTGTTTCCGAATGTTCGGGGTGCCACTACCGCCTTGCGCCGCAATATCGTCGTTCTAGCTTCCATGGACACCGCGATGTTCGGGATTACCATGGGAGTAGCTCAAGTCATCGTTCTATATGCCGAGCGAATGTTTGGTTGGGGTGATGTCGAAACAAGTCTCTATGTTGCAGTTGTCAACAGTGTAAGAGTGGTCAACTTGTTTGGTGTGATGCCTCTTCTGTCATACTTGTTCCGAACACCTCTCAAAGATGATGGATCTATCCAAGGATGCGATATGCTTGATGTTGTGGTCATGCGCGTTTCTATAGTTTTTGATGTCATTGGATTCTCTGGCTATTGTCTGGCAAAGACTGGCACTGCTTGGATCGCATCGGGCTCCATTGGTTGCCTCGGTGGATTGGGATCGCCTACAGTGCAATCATCGATAACCAAGCATGTCCCAAAGGAAAGTGTTGGACAAATGCTTGGCGCCTTGGGTCTTTTGCATGCCCTGTCCCGAGTAGTTGCGCCTGCTATCCTCAACTTACTCTACAGTGTGACTGTCAAGACTTTCCCTCAAACAGTCTTCATCACTCTCGCATCTACCTTTGGTGTCGTTCTTGTTCTGAGCTTCTTCGTAAGACCACATGGTACGTATTCAGTCTGGTTGGGGGGTTCGACGCACATGCTAATATTTTGCAGTGACTTTGGAGAACGAGCAAGAATCAGATTTGTCTGTCGAGGCGAACGAAGATGGAGAGGAAGAGGGAGATCAATTGCTGAGATAAATTCCTCTCTGTGATAATTAAATATAGCTAGATTTCACGTCCTTTAATGACCGACCAGTTCAACACTCATTTTCCAAGGTTCTTTCGGAAATTGTATTCTGCCGATACATATTGATGTAAAATGAATCAAGTGGAGCCTTCGCGCGGGAAACGTTTCTCACATACCTGTAGGCACGTTATAAGCAAATCCTTGAAATAGTCCCGTGGCTCAGTAAGCCCTCCATATTAAACGCATCCAAGTTCCATACGTGATGTAGACGATGCCGTATGTTCCTTTCCTTATCTTATCGGCCTCGGCGCGAAAGCATCAGATGATTCTCCGGCGGGCGGGAAAGACCTAAAGCGCCAAGTTTTTTCCGATCTCGAAAATATGGGGCTACCACCTCCAAACCTCTCAATTGCTTCCCAATCACCAATGCCTTGCCGCCGGTGACTCTTTTGTGCGCCAATTGATTATAATCTTCATTCATTATAGTTCTCCTCCTTCCTTGCAAGGTCGCCGAAGTCTGCTGGTAACGCCAGCGCGCTTCCGCGACCTGCTCACCCCATGTTGTCGACAGCCATAAACACCAGGCCAGCTGTCCCCTCACGCAATGCCCTCCGTGTTCTGCGGCAGCTGGCACTGGCTGGGGGGACACTCGGCGGCATATGCACATTCGCTGTTGCCTCCTACGACATGCATCGCCGCATACGCATCGCCGAACAAATTATCGAGAACAAACGCACCCTCCGAACATCTGCTCCCAATTACGACGCCACTGCAGCAGCACGACGCCTTGCGCGTATGACAGAGGCTGCTGAAGCTGGCGAATTTCTTGGCTTGGACTCATTGAAAGGGAAACGACCGACGGTTGAAGAAAGTCAAGGAGAAACCACCACACAGCCGGAGGCTACCAGAGCGACTCTGACACAATCTTCGCATCCTTGGCGACCGGAATCGCATTTCAATAAACCGCAGCACTTTGTCTCTGCACATTCTCGTCCGCCTAAGCACATCGCTCGGGTGGACGAAATCGCCAGAGCATATGAACTTAAACAAGGAGAGGCCATGATAGCCGAGGGCAAAAGGCCGCTTGATGACGTGCTTGCTAAATACATGCGTCAAAAGGCAGAAATAAAGGCTGCCAACTACTTTTTGAAGCATGTTGTTCCGAACGAGAGAGAAGGGGTGACTATCTCCTTCGAAAGACGAGAACTCGCGTGTGACATCTTCGCCATGAACTGTCTCAAAGGCAACACTTTCATCGCTCGGGCATTATTTGAGCGTCTCGAGCAGGTGTCGCGTGTTGATGAGAGGATGTGGACCACGATGATCCATCTGCTGGCTAAAGATGGTCATGTTGAATCAGCTTCTGTGATCTTTGAAAGATATTCTGGAACATTTGCACTCCCTACTTATATGGTGGAGATTGTTGTCCGCTGCTTGGTTGAGTCGCATCGGTTGAATACAGCTAGGTGGCTACTTTTGGCTCGCATTCACCACGACGATGGCTCCCTTTGTGGAGCCTATCTAGATGGGCTTTGGAAGAAGACGCGCAACGTTAATTTGATACGCAACGAGTTCGAAACATTCTTGGCAGGGATATTTCGGACTGGGCGAAGTCCAACTTGCAAGATTTCCAATCCAGTATTGAAGGCGTACGTCCTTTCTGGGAAGTACGAAGAGGCCGAGGCTCTGGTGTCACGAATGTCGAAAGAGCTAGGAATTCAGCTCGATTGCCGTGGCATGGGACTTCTAGCACTCGCTAAGGCCCTCGAGTCTGATTGGGAGGGGATGCACTCAGTATTCCGTGAGATGCACAAGCTAGGATTCAGAAAGTCGCGCTCATTCGTTGCTGCATTTGACCGCGTGTTCCTGGAATATTATCCTACTCACACGGGCCCCCAAATTCTTGACTTCCTGGTCAGCGCCATAACTGAATTTGAAATTAGGCCTGATAGAATTCTTCACGAGCATATTATCATGGCACTTGTCGAGCGAGGAGATGAATCTGCTGTCTGGACCTTCCAGGACATGGCAGAAGAGCGAGGGTGGGAGGCTCTGAGCCCAGAAAGACTCGAGCAGATTATATTGGATCGTCGAGTGGCTATGAGAGATGCGCCGATGAGTACTTGGAATATGATGCAGGCAGCCAAGAAACAAACCCGATTTGTCGCCACTTCGAGGCGCATTCAAGGTGCCGGTGTCGAATTATATTCAAGTACGCCCAATTCAAACGAAATAGCCATGATCAATCAGCCTGCCAGATATGAATATCCCAACACTTTGAATTCTCTGGTGTCCAAGACGCCCATTGATCTCTTCATTCCTCTGGACAAACGGATGGAGTTTTCCATCCATGCAGGTCGTTTCGGTGATGCCGTGGAGACTTTTTGGCAAGCTGTTGACAAAGGCTATGTTGTCAAACCCGTCCAAATGCAGCTTGCTGCTATCGCGACTCTTCTATACAGAGGTAATCGTGGTCTTGAAGATGTTCGACATCTCATTGAAACACAGTGGACGGCATGGACCAAGTTGCCTTCGCTCCGGGCAAGATCACAAGCCCCAATCGTGATGCCGCTGATGTTCCAAAAGATCCTGCAATTGGACCACAAGCTCACGAGCGATAGTGTCGTGATGCAGCTAGCTATTTTCGAATTCTTCGAAATCTGTTCCAATTCAGCCGGCTTTAGTGCGAAGAATCACGCCGCAATGACTGTTTGCCGCCGCCTCATCGAGACAAAGCGCAGCGTGCCCGCGATCCACATTCTCACTGCTATATATCTATCAAAGTGGCGTAAAATCTACGGGTTCGGCCAGGTACCTCTCAAGATGCTCATGCGCGCTTTCACATATTCCAACAACCCCAAGGGAGCGTGGTGGTGCATGGTCACCACGCTGTGTCGCAGCAAGCTCCCCGCTCCCTTCTTCATTGCCGAGATCAAGAAACTTATGCCAATCATGGAGGAGTCATTTGATACTACCTCTCTACGTGCCATCGACCATGTTTTCCACGCGCTGCAGCAGAAGCTCGATGGCGATCCAAAATGGGCGAACACCCACCGCTCCTACGAGGAGAAATACCAAACACGAGCTGAGATGGACTCGCCTTTTTCAGGGCTTGTTACTATAGACTGGCCTCTTGAAGAGATTGTGCGCGTTTTTGATGAGGAAATGGAGTTTGATCGCGTGCTTGATCGTCCGCGATGGGGGAAGGAGTTATTGAAACACTGGTGGCACGAGGATAGGGTTAGTTCCTTGACTTGGAGGCAGCCTGAGCATCCGATGTATCCCTCGGAGTATACGCCGCGAAGTAAATAACTGTATATTAGACACTCATTGTACATAACAGTACTCAAAACTGCATAGATCTTTTTGTATCAACAGAACCGCTGATTGAGCCGGTCACTTTGTCAATTATACCATGTCTCATGTGACTTTTGCCCAGAGTAACTTGAATCTATAATACACACAATCTCCTGTCACGTCGGGCGATACTCATCTTCCGTTTTGTCAGTGCACCTGCAGAGAGCGAGTGGGGGCCCTGACATGGCACGACTAGTATACTTCTCACTTGTGGGTCCGCAACAGGTTCACCGGATCCCTGCCAGATGATTTAATTTTTGCCGTTGGCCTTCTAGTACATTGCAGCCCTCCACATAGATTCATTTGCAGGAGCGATCAGGGAGTTCGTTGTCTGACTCAAAGTACTGTTCTTCTCCGTGAAGACAACTGTTTTAAAATCGATAGAAATTCGATGCATATTTGGAGCATGGCAGTAGTGACGCACATTGAGTTTGAGATTCCAAATATCACCTAGGAGGTGTTCAGCCCTGTTATCAAAGAAAAGCGAGCGGACAGGGTAGTTTCCTGTGAGGAGCTCGTATTCGAAAATAGATCGGGGAGAAGGGAGAAAGAGCTAAAAAATAAGTGAGGAGAATCTTGAAACAATCCCTGATCTATAGTTCGCCGGAGCTGACCGAGCCTTATCCCCCGGAATTTCCCCTGCATACCCTTCCCTGCGGCTGAGTACCCTGGCCCCCAGACTAAAACGTGCATTTATTCATTTGATTCCCCCTTTTTCTTTTTTATCTTCCATTCTTTATTGGGGGAGGGATGGTTGACCACGGACCAGCGCCCGGCGAGCCCGAGTATGCATTTCCAGCCCCTGAGCAACCCATGGATTGTAGGCAACCATTCTGAAACGAGGCAAAAAGCACCCGGGTAACTTGAAAATGCAGATCGCCCAAAATCTAGACCAAGCCGCGAGCACTCTGCAGTGTTTATGCTTGTAGGGGGACCTGGCGTGTGGCTGTGTGTAGGGTAAAGTGCCGATGTTTTGGCCGCATTCTACCCCAGTACCAAGGGGCGCAGCTTGCATTGTGGGCATCATGATTTGGACTGGTGTGTGGGGAAAGCTCTCTTGAAGTTCCTTGCTAGACATGTTATAGTTCGAGTAGGATCGTCCCAGCCTGAACGCGGCAGAGCGAGATAATCCCTGTCAATTGGCTGCATTGTGACAGATCAATGCCTGACCCTTGTTTGCTATCTTCATGCGCCTCTTCTGTTTTTGTTGGGAAGGTTCCAATGAGGCTGAGAACGAGAAATTTGATGAGCCATTTTTCTAACCCTGGTTCGAAGGTCGTTCATTCCTATAAATTTCTCGACCCTTTAAACCCTCCTCCCGGCTGAAAATCACGCTCTGAGGGTATTCCAATCTCGAGCTCACCCCTGGTGGTTTCCCTTCTGTGGCGATCCAGTCAACTATCAAAGACGAATCATTGAAGCGCCGTGCATATTCTCGCGAGGTCAGCGTATAGCGGTGCCTGCTACTCTTTTCTCACTCCCCACTTCGTCCATTCAGCCATTATCTTCATTCTTGATCTACATTCATTTCTCCTCTGGTGATCTCGATATCTCTTCCTCTTCCTCCTATACGACCCACACTGCTTCATAGCTCTCTTTCCACGCACAATGGAGCCAAAGAAAACAGGAGAACAGACAATATCTCATCTCAAGGTTACCATCGGGTGGATATGTGCCCTACCCAAAGAGTACTATGAGGCAGTTAAGATGTTCGACGAAATATACGACGCCAATGGGATTCCCAAAGGTACCAACGACAAAAATACCTATGAGCTGGGTCGTATTGGCGACCATCATGTTGCCATGAACATTCCCTCAGCTTCCAACCAAGGGCAGACCCGGGCCGCAATAGTCGCGAACGACATGATGAGTACATTCCCGCGGCTCAAGTTCATACTTCTTGTTGGAATAGGTGGTGCCTCCCCTTGCCATAAAAATGACATCCGGCTGGGCGATGTCGTTTTTGGTGCGAAGGTCGTCCCCTACAAATTCGGCGCAGAGACCGATAATGGCTTCGTCAACAAGGGTATACCAAGGATCCCTGACGATTTCCTCCGAATGACAATCACCCGATTCTTTGGCAAACTGCAAAAAGGGATGTCGATGCAAACTATCATCGACGCGGCCGCATGCTTGCCAAGGCCCATCATGCGTCCTGCGATAGACAATCTCTACCGGGCTGATTACATCTGCAAGGAAACAGATTGTGACTGCGCGAGCCCTGTCAAAGATCGGAACGACTTCATGGTCCCTCGCAATGGCCGTGATCCATGCAACTATGTCCATATTCATAATGGAGTGATTGGGTCCGCCGACCAGGTCATGAAAAACGCCAAGCTTCGCAGTCAACATGCAGCTGAGCATGGAATCATTTGCTTTGAGATGGAAGCGATGGGTGTCATGGATGCCACGAACTGTCTCACGATCCGTGGCATCTCTGACTACTCGGATGGACACAAGAATGATGATTGGCATTGCTACGCATCTCTGACTGCAGCCGTGAGCGCCAAAGAGTTTCTCCGCTGCGTGGATCCCAATTCAAACCAAGCAGGCATTTTCGCAAACTCTTCCCAAATGTCAGATGATGAATTGGAGGCAAAGATCGCGCAGCTCAAAAGGTGTGTAGACGGTGCTGTGCACAGTGCTAGTCGCTCGACCAGGGTGATTATGGATCAAAGTCGCGAGTTCGACACTGTGAAGCAACACATGAGTCTGCTAGTTGACCTAATTGGCATTGTACAGAATATCATTGCTGATCAAACCCCATGTGCTCGTCGAGATGCAGCCCGGCCAGATACATCACAGAACAAACGAAACGCCTCCGACAGAGTGAGATCGCTCAATGAGTTGCAAACAAACATGATAAGCGCCGTCGGGGCAATCCAGAATCAAGTTCACGAAAAAGCGAAGACATCGAAGCAACGAGGTGATGAGCGTTCCGAGTACGACTGGAAAGGCTTCGAAACATACATCAATGAAAAGACACATTGGGCTGAGAGGCTATCCAACAAGACCCAGAAAGACTTGCTACAAATTGCGAAACTCTTGCAGCAAAGCGATGAAGAGAAGCATCAAAAGCTCGGATTGATGCTGCAAGCTGCATCAGACAATCTGAAGGAGCTAACAGACACGATCAAATACATGCTCAGTCGGTTGAAACACAAAGTCAAAGATTCATGTCGCTCGATTTCACATCTCATGACTCGATCAAAAAAGCAGGATCGAGAGAAAGAGAACAAAACCTCAGAGGACCCCCAAGAATATCCAACGGAAGATGATATCCAACAAAATGATCCGTCACCTTCAATTCCTTTTGATCCAGAACTGGACTCGACTGCTCGCAGTTGGCGCGATGAGCGCCCAGCTTTTGCATCAGAAGAGAGGTCTAACCCCGCGCCCTCTTTACCTCAGGATAATCTAGCATGGCAGCAAGAACGAGCTGAAGAGCCATACAGTGGATCATCGGAGATTTTGTCTCCCGACCAGACCCAAGCTAAACGAAAGGACTATCCCGTGGGCCCTAATCCTTGGGAAAACTCGACATCCCAGCAAGCCTCATTGAGAATCGGGACTTCCTCGAAAGCTCCTTCCTCGCTCGCAGAGTCTGAAGTCCCATCACCCGGAGCTGTCACCGCCAATCAATTAGGGCCAAGTGAAGAATACTTAAAATTGCCAAAAGGTGGAGACGGTGCTAGTACCGCCGGCACGTCGCTCACAAGTTTGGCACCCTCTGAATCGCATCAGGGTGTCGACATTCCTCATCAAACCCCTACCTCAAAAGATAAAGCTCCGTCATCAAATGACCCGGAAGCAGTCGCCCGCGATGAAGCTACCGGTTCTATCCGCGGATAGCAATGGTTTCCATAGTGGTTTTCCATAGTGGGAAAGCTACGTACATTGTCAAAGACCTATCATGTATCTTCAACTTGTCAGAACTTCTTCTTGTGACCACCTCCGTGGAATTATCTCTTTTGTACCACCACTCATAGCTTTCCCCTTGTGTTTGTCTTTCTCTTTTCCCTCTATCCTATCCTTTTCTTCCACTACAGAATCAACCCCCATAATCAATGCAACGTTTACTCTTAGCTCCAGACATGGGGCTTGTTGGCTATCATCTTGAACAATTTCAATCATCCCTCGGATAAATCAATACACAGACCTTGGTATGTAAATATGGCTGATAAAGGCCATCGTCGATTCTTGTTTCCACGGTGTGATGCTGTTCACTGCCTGGTATCGGAATCGCTGGAGGTAATACGGGGATCACGGGAGCACGAGCACAATGGCAACATCAAACCAAACAATAGCTCATCCCGAGCTACAAGTATGAATGCCTGCCAAGATCGCAGTCATCCTGTCAGGCCCACCACGCACCATGGGCGAAATCAGGGGTGTCGCCTCGTCCCGAGGAAACCACAGACAATGACGAAACCCACCAAAGCTTCACCCTTCGACCTGATAGAAGTCGGCGTTTCCGCCGAACGAGGAAAAGGCTTCGGAACCCTTGTCACCCTCATTTGCCGCTATCAAGATCGTCCGCGATCGATGGTGTGGCAAGGCCTCGCCAAAGCCTAACTCTATTGGATTAGTATGCGCTAGCAGCAGGCAGGGAAGGTCCGAGAAGACCCTAGCTGCTTTTGAGCAAGTGCTATGATCAGCACAAGTCAAATCGGAGCTCAAAATTGGGACGATTTTAAGTTATGATGGCCAGAACGTGCGTGATGGCTGCACAGGCCAGAGTTCAGGAGCGTGGGCCAACGTATAATTTTGATGCAGGGTAGGGTTTTGAGGAAAGTATGTGTGATTAGGGGCAATTTCCTGTGAGGAACTTTTTATACTCCTTAAGAACCTAGTTTGTTTCATGTAGGCGTTAGCTGCAGGGTGGCCCTGATAATCTCGGGATGAATTTGCCGTTGGACAGTTGGGAAATGCGATGTTAACGGTGAATGCAGCTCTGTTGGAAATATGGCTGCGATAACGCTGGACCAGAGCTGTGTAGCTGTGTAGCTGCACACGGACCCTGGGGGGTATTTCAATGTTAGCTTGATTTTGTTAACGCGATCGGATCAAAGGAAGCCGGAAATAGCCCGAAGTCAAGTTTTCCGAATCGTATCAAGTGGAGTGATAATTAGGTTTGCAATTAGTGTGTTAGAAGAGCTCATGCACGGAGCAATCCGTGCTGCGGCGATCTCCAGACTGTCCGAAGTATAGCCATCTGCTGTGCCCGCCCGGAGTAGTATAACTAGATGTCATGCAAGAGTTGCTGCGGAAGAGAACCAAGGATATCGAAACGGACCAAAAAGGAGAAAAGCGACCGGCATATGCAGGCTGAGGCCCATGTGCCTGCGCTTACACAACCGCGACCCATCTGTGGGGGGTCCCACCTGCGATTGGAAGATCTCGATTCAGCACGGGGGATTTGAAAGTCTTTGTATGGAGTATTTCGCACTGACATCCGATTATCGTGATAGGTCTAGCTACTGTATATTTTCTGTCCTTGGTCGATAATGTTGTCGCACTCGTACCACGTTGCCATTTTCGTGACTGGTGTTGCTGCCGGGAAGGCAAATCACAAGTGCAGGTCAGGCTGATCAGTGAATTCAGATAACTGGGGCTGGCAGCAAAGTCTAAACGGGGATGCCCTCCGTACTTTGTAGCAGCGTTGGCAGGTAATTAGGGCCGGATAAGCTGCCGGGGAAGGGCCCTCGTTTCCGCTCGTTCAGCCATCCGAATCCTTTCGCCCTGATCGAGCGCAGTCACGAAGTCTATCGAGTTCGGGGGATGCCAGATGCAGCGGCGATCGCTCTCTAGCGTGTTTAGCGCGATTGAAGTAGTTTAGTGCCCTCTAGCGTTAGTATGAGCTCTACATGGTAGAATCAGTCATTGGGGTCCCCCTGACGATGTGCCTGCACACTGTGGACCGGACTTTCTGAGTTTACGCCCCTGAGGAGCTCTGTAATCAGAGGAGCACGGAGAACTGGAGGTTAATAGTATGGAGTACGGAGGAAATGGAGAAGTTGGTTGCAAGAGAAGCTCAAAAAGCGGCCGAGCGGGTCGAAGGCGGAGAGAGCAGTGGACCATTCACAAGTCATGCCACTCCCCCCTTTCGCTGATCAGCCCATACAATTCAACTTTTTCGCATTCAATGTTCTCGCCTCTCATCTTATAACTGTCAAGGATGCCCCCTGCGGCCACGGCCGCTTTGTGCTTGTGATTTCAATTCCGCCCTTAATCCCCTGCCCACCATGTCCCTCTCGAACGGCCATATCAATGGCTCAGCCAACGGCCATGCTAACGGTCATGCTAATGGTCACGCCAATGGCTCAGCCCAAGAGCGCAAAGACCGCCACGAGGCCGACGTCGTTATCATTGGAGCCGGTGTCCTTGGCTGCGCCCTTGCGGTCACTCTGGGAAAGCAGGGCCGCAGCGTGATCTTGCTGGAAGCCTCATGGAAAGAGCCTGATCGCATTGTCGGCGAACTGCTACAGCCCGGCGGTGTCGAAGCGCTGGAGAAGCTCGGTCTCTCTGATTGCGTCGAGGGTATCGACGCCATTGCCGTCAAGGGATACCATATCGAATACTTCCACGACCCCGTTCAACTTAACTATCCTCACGATTCCCCCCGATCCAGCCAATCCGAACCCGAAGGCCGCGCATTCCACCATGGCAGATTTGTGGCAAAATTACGAGAAGCCGTCATGGCTACCCCCAACATCACTGTGGTGGAGACAAAGGCGACAGGCCTGATGACATCTTCAGAGACAGAGCAAGTGATTGGTGTCGAATGTGTCACCAAGGATCTTAAGGATTGCTACTTCGGCCAACTCACAGTCATTGCGGATGGCTATGACTCGAAATTTCGCAAAGGACACCACCCACATGCCCCCAAACGTCGATCCAAGTTCTGGGGTCTCGAGATGATCGACGCAAAACTCCCTTCTCCCAACTACGGCCACGTCCTGCTCAGTGATAACCCCCCAATCCTCATGTACCAGATTGGTACCCATGAGACTCGCATTTTGATCGATATCCCCGATAATTTCCCCGCTGCCTCAGTACAGAATGGCGGTGTCAAGGGTTACATGCGCAACGAGGTCGTCCCTCGCCTCCCAGAGGAGACACGTCCAGCTTTCATTGCCGCTTTGGACGAGGGCAAATTACGATCAATGCCAAACTCTTTCCTCCCCGCCTCAGTTAACAAGACTGCTGGCTTGATGTTATTAGGAGATGCCCTGAACATGCGGCATCCACTTACTGGAGGTGGCATGACAGTCGCCCTGACCGACGTTGTCATTATCCGCGACATCCTCTCCCCCGAGGCTGTCCCCAGCTTCGAGGACACAAGCCTTGTATTAAAGAAACTGCAAGAGTTCCACTGGTTAAGAAAGAAGTCCTCCATGGTCATCAATATCCTGGCACAAGCTCTTTACCTCCTCTTTGCCGCTAATGGTAAGCTAATCGCTCCTAACAAATTAAAAAACCCAGCTAATCAATCTCCAGACGATAATCTCTATGCCCTCCAACGCGGCTGTTTCCGCTACTTTCAAAACGGCCCCAAATGCACCGACGAGCCCGTCCTCATGCTGGCAGGCCTCCTCAAACAGCCCTCAGTCCTCGTCTCCCACTTCTTCACCGTCGCTTTCCTCTCCATCCGGGTCCAACTCTCCAACACTCCCTGGTCCTCCATCTACATGTTCCCTATTAATTCCGTACGAGTGTTCTGGACAGCTTGCGTCGTCATCCTGCCATTCCTCTACGCCGAGCTCACGAGTTAATGCGTCTGGACTATCCGGACTGATCCTCATATCTCATGCATCGTTATGAACATATTGTCTATTCCCCTTTTGGCTTGTTAATAATGAAAATCCTGCCTGCGGGCTCAGTGTACAATACTTTAATCATTGCTTTTCGATAAGTTAAGATTGCGATGATAATTTTGGAAATGCCGTAAGGCGCGGGTTGTTAGTGCGCCCGTGATGAAGTATGGCTTCGTCGGATAAGCAATGAAGAATGAATTACTTGACTAGATTTGTTACATATAGGAAATGCGTCGGTAGAGTTCTTTCGATTCTGGTAGAAACAATCATATTATCCGTCCTCTCTGGATATTGATGATCTTCTCGGGATCTTCTAAGATAACTCGGTCGATGTGGAAGCAAGTAAGATGGCAAGAGTAGACGCCCCTCGTGACAAATTGTGACTTCGGGAGTAGAAAAAGCCCTCAAGTGCGAGTTTCAAAATATCCTTGGTCAGGATCACTTTCTTCTAGACTTTGCCTGCGCGAGCTAGAGGAGAGATGACTTTCAATTCCGCTCATTAGGTTTCTTTTCCTTGATAGGTTGATTCCACTCCTGGGTCGCGAAAATAGCTTCTTGCTGATTTGAAACTCATCAAGTTGCTTGTCATTCTGACTGTTGAATGTATCGAGCGTATCTGATATTTCGCTTGAAGTTATCAGACTTCAACCGAAGATTTCATCCAACTCCGCATCTGACCCAGGTTTCTTCCTCCTCGTATGACTTATATGTTTTGTAAGCACCATCTGGGCTCTTGACAGTGTCTCATTCTTCGCTTTTCAAATTCGCTTCCAGCTTTCTCCATAAAGCGGCGAAAATCAGCTTCGCTTGCCATTCCTTTCCCGGGAGCGAGCCCAAGGCATGGCAGCAGATGTTGGACAGCGCGTATTTTGACATAATCCATAATCCTATTTTCTGTTAGCCTGTAGAAAGATATTTCGGGGGCTCACAATGCACATACACGTAGAACACCTGGTGGTATGTTTCGACAAGATTCTGATCCCTGCAAGTTGTAACCCGCTTGTATAACTTGCGCAGGTGTAGATATCGACCCGGTTACAGGCTTTGTGAAGGTTGGCGCTCCCACGTCATATGTCATGATTTGTGTCTTTGATGTGGAATGTTCGTCGTGGAGGCATTTCTGATATCGATTCTCTTGGAATGGGTGCGACTAGAGCGGAGTTCGCAGCAACAAAGAGTGCACTAGTCAAAATTTGTTGCAGGAACCATACCACCGTTCCCGAACGCAGCGTTTAGTAGAGATAAACATCGACTTAAAATCTTCAATATACAGGCTTCAGAAGCTGTAAGTGTTACTTTGAAGTGCGATGGGAGCTGCCAAGGCATTTTTTATGCTGCCTCCCTGCACGACGGGCAGTGTATAGGCAAGCTCCGTGATTTGATCAGGATGCATCAATCATCTCATCATGGGTAAGAAGATCGCCCCCTTGGAACTCCAGTGACAAAATCCAGACAAACCGATCTTGCTAGACAAATGCCGTTTGCTGTGTCTGAATCCAGCAGGATGTCAATGGAGTCGGTCCCAATTGTAATGGGGATTGGGCAGTGGAGGTATCTGTACTCTGTTGTACTGTCCTGATGCCTTCCCCCAACCTCGGAATATCTGGAGAGTAGCCAGTTCTTCGGCCATTGATGGAATCAACTTCTGTGCTTAAAATGATATTCTCCTCTCGGAGACTTTCCAGACATATTTCATCTCCGTTTATATCAGCATCTTTGATGCCTGAGATCTCTGAATCACAGCCAGGTTCAGTGCGGGGTCTGAGGGACTAGGATGATTCCAAGGTTTTTGGCGTGCATCACGATTGGTGATTATCCCGAGGTCTCCTCATAAATAGTCCTTGCCAGGTCTTTTCTTGCCCGTATATATAGCATCCATGGATTATCATTCCATCTTGGAATATGTCTAGGGGCATCAGCAACGAGGTTCTGATTCGATTGAGTTAGTAAGTAAAATGATTCTCATTTGAAAATACTTGGCCAGTACTCACGGGGTCGAGTTGAATATAAGTGTTGCTGTTGACAAAAGACTTTTTCGAACTCTTGTAAACATTCCATATTCCCTTTTATCTAGTCTTTGCTGTGTGAGCTTTCAGTCCGTTTAGAGGGACGGATTGAATAAAAGGCGACCATAATGACGGGTTGATTTCTGGTCGAATGAAAAAAGTCAAAAAGAAGCCCAGGAGTGAGCCAAGGACTTTTTGCGCTGGGGCCCTTTCTGGAAAGAGCCGGAGTATTGCTGATAAGTTTTCAGCAACTGCGTAGCTAAACACTGATACGAGGATCAATAGATGTTGAACATAAGACCCGGGACCGGATTGCCACCAACGTTGGAAGGTAGCGTATCACTAGGCATTGCTCGATCTCGGGAGATGATGACCATCCATCATTTGATGGATCTTGGAAGTTGCCCAGGTGGAACCTTGGAAACTTTGCCGACCTGGGCTTCTGCGAATGTTTGAAAATATATCCATGGATTTCATGCATGTGATGTCCACGGGTCCTGTCCCCGTTGGCATCCGGCTAGGTGTCAGCTTTTGATGGCCCAGTATACTTTTGAACAACTTCCCTATATAATAAATAAGAGGTGTGAAGAAAATTCCATGTTGTCGAATTTCATATAGCCATGGAGGAATCAAAGTTCCCGAAACAAGGACCTCGGGAGCACGTTGGACTACACCCGTGGACGGGATTCTCCATGGTATCTAATGACCTTGCTTGGCCTTGCTGACTCAGTGCCCCTTTTTGAAAATGTATTTAAGGCGGTATTCAAGTCACATTATTGCTCATGAAGTCCCTTCTGAGCAGCGCTAAGAACAGTGAGGAGGAGTCTTTGAAAGGGTTGTGGTATCAACCGAGCAGGCTTTTCTATTGCAAGATTGGCCTTGAAATAGGAAATTAAAGAAGAAACTTGAAGAAAGAGAAGGCAGAAAAATGAAAGACAAACCAGGAGAATGAATCGGAAGGATAAGTAAGGTAATGATGAGAGAGGCAAGTAGCTATTACCCCGATCGATAAACTGATCATTGTCCTGCTTATTACCATGCCTATTACCCTACCTATTGCTCTGTGTGTTATTCTTCTTACCAGTCATAGTAAGTCCTTTGGGAACATCTTTTGCTAAACAGCCAGTAAAGACTTCTATTTACTAGCTAATCTACCGACATTCAGAAAAGATCATTCGATTTAAGATCTCATGGAGCTAAAGAAGTAAGCTAGTATTTCTCGACAAGCCAAGGACCGAACCAATCGTGCAAGCATTTGAAAGAATTGTTCACTTCTGGTAAACCATAGCCAATTTTCTCTAGAGCTTGGGCGGCGGTTTCAAACTCTCCTACAACGACTGTTTGTAAAAAGCTAGGTTGTTGATCGGGAAACCTGGTTTGGCCCGAACGGAGGCACTCTCCAAATATCCAGTCCTTGAAAGATGGCTGGTCGTCTTCAGGGACTGTTATGTGAAAGAATGTAACTATGTCCCTGTCCCCCCTACCATTTTCAGCCAGGATAGGATACATGGACGCGTTCTTCGTCTCGGTCGAAAAGAGCTCCGATGTTCCAGAAATCCTTTCTGAGAGACGTGCTAGCAGAAATGCGTCATTGACCTCGATATATACAACAGAATCCCAACGCGTACGAAAATGATGACCGGGGAATTTATACCCGAGAGCAACTCCTACATCATCGACAATTTTCATGACTTTCATTTGGAGGGTGTCGCATCGTACCTCGATCAGATACTTCGACCTTGGTGATTCTAGCATCGCACCACATCCGATGAACATCTCCAAGATTTCTTTCACTATCTCTCCGTCAGCATCCAAAAATCGTCGAATTACTGAAAGTTCATGAACTAGAAAACAACGCCAAGCTAGCATGATGCCCTCGGATGTATCCCCGGTTTTAGAAGTTCTCGAGTCTTTCGGAAATAATTGACTTTGCCTTTGCAAAAGGTCCCTGATGAACAAATAGCGTGTGGTATCTGAATGAGATTCATATCCGGGCCAAGTTCTCCTGTCACATGCACCGATCAAAATGTGATTCAAAGTAGTGAGGTTATAGTCGCCACGGGGCTCGAGAAATCCTGTAATGTATTCATAGAGTTGATCACAGGATGCTCCTAGGAGGAAAAAGTCCTCGTGGTTTATCGAGTAGGGCGCCCGTACAAGTCCCAGAGATTCGTTAGTGGCACACCGATGGATCAGAGACAGAATTTCACCAGGCGGTTGAGGAGCCTTGTTAGCGTTTTTCACACGCAGATAGAACTGAAAAAGGGATTGCCGAATGAAGAATAAAGGATCAAGTAAGTTGCACCCAACAGAACGCAAAGCCAGTTGTGCTTTTATACGTAGTGATAGGGAATCTTCAGGTCCCAATGTATATTTTTCAAACAGTTGTTTCCCTTCGGGGCTGTCGATGAAGTCTTCTGCAGATCTGTGTACAAAGTCCACAGGACTTGATAGCCACGACCTCAACCCTGAACAACTTTCTGACGCTAAAACACGGTGTTCTGGTCTCACCTGCCCCTTGAGATCCATAACCTCCAGAAGACCAGCAGACACTGGAGCCAAGGTTATGAAAGTGTGTTGGCACATTTCCACCCATTTGTCGACCCATGGAATCTTATCGGGACAGGTGATAGCATCCAAAACATCTTCATCTGCTATTAGGGCAAGCCCAGCAATGCTCCGGTCCTGGAGAGGAGCAGTACGAATGAAATGAAAGTATCGTACAGCTTTCTTGATGTATTTCTCATCTTGTTCACCGGATCGAGACCACATATCCCTATAAAGCTTCATGAGATCTGGCTTTAATCGGAGGATGCGGGCGTATATATCATGCCATGTCTCGTTATACTGTTCGATTCCATGTTTGACGCTCTGTAGAACGACATAAACCCAGATGAAAACACCTTCTGATCTGTAAACAACCGTGGAGGAAATTGGGCCATAAAGCTTATCATTAGGTTGAAGTTGAAGTTCTCCAAGAAAATCCAGTGTATATTTTGCAATATCGCCTTGCGTCAAATCCTGCATTCGCAACGAAGGAGAAGACTCAAATTTGTCAGTGAAAGGACGCTGCGGACGACTGGAAACACAGAGCTTTATGCAGTCCATTGCAATTAAGCTTTCCAAAAGAGGGAATAGCTTGTTCAACCCTCTGTCAGATTTGGAAAGTTCATCCAGACCATCCAGCAGAATAAGATATGCAGAAGACGAGCAGCGGAAGACTCCATAGAGTAACCCTCTTAGATCTTCTGTATCCCAATCGGCTATACTGTCTCTGTACACAAGGCCTGGAGTATCTCGTAAAATCTGGAGAGCAATGTCCCTTTCATCACACAGCGCTTGATACAGCAGAGAGCAAAGCATCCCCTTGTAACTCTGCTGATCTTCAGTCCCTGGCTTCCACAGAAAGTGGGAGATAATTTTGCACTTCGGTTGCCAGATTTGGAGTGCTTTCTTGGTACGCTGATCATTCTCAATGAACTTCATAAAAGTACTCTTTCCAGATCCAGGTTTACCATTCACCCAGTACAGGGAACGGCTGTCTTCTTGAAGCCATTGACCCAGACTGCAGCTCTTCCTCTTCTGTTGGAGGTCGCGTTCACTCTGTCTCTGCGGTGTTGTGCTGGTGCTCACGCTGCTGGATGCAACGACAACGGCCGTGCTGTCACTAGAATGAGCCACTCCGGGGTTGCTTTTGGGACTTTCCTCTGAAAATACCCATTCGAATGTGCTCTCGTGTCGATGCGTTATATTGGTCTTTCTGCTGTTCATTTGATCATATTTCAGACTGCGCAAAAGTTTTTCATAAGCCTGTGCTTCCTCGGATGCTCTGAACCCAACGAGGAGCTCCCGCGTTTGGTGGTTATTGTCGAGTAAGTATTGTTGTTGCTTGTTGAGTTTGTCGTAGATAGAACCCTTGGATCCTTTCGACTGCATCAACTCGCTAAAGATTTCAGCAAGGAGCGCCGAGTCCAGAGTAGACTTTGCAGCCTCCAATCGCTGTGTATAGTCATCGATGTGACGTTTACGCCGCACTGTGCGAAATGTAGATCTCGCGGCGGCAAGTCTTCCACCACTTTGACCAGAGGTGTAGTCTAGTTCCACTTGGATATCCTTGGCATATCCCATGCACTCCGTAGCGAGTTTTCGTAGGCGCTTTTCTGCGTCGGTTGGCTGCGTCGGATCCCGTTTCAGTACTTGCTCCACGTCGTTGAAGATTTGCTTTCGTTGCGATGTGTTCTGTTCGAGATCGGGATCTGAACTTCCGGATTTTCTGATCGTGCGGCAGACTTTGGCAGTGTCAAGGGCAAATGTGATGACTGTCATGACATTGCAAGCAAGGCTTAATGCTTCGAGGCCGGACATGATGGCTTTTGGGGATGAAACTTCGACCTTGGGTAGTGGTAGCGGGGAAGTTCATCAGTCTCCCTAAGCGCCGTGATCGAGGACGATCTCAGCCTCACAGCTGCGCTGCGCCTCATACGCTCGGGCAAAAGTACGAACCCCTGCATGTATGCCCAACTGATCTGTAGTATGTACTCAGCACTCCGTAATCTCACCAAGCAAAGTGGTTAGCCTACTGGTTTTATAACCTCTCTGTAGGCGACGCGGTATAACGTGGAGCCGCTATATTTATCTATCAGAGAGTAATGTACCCCAGAATACGGCAAAAGGTACTGCTTTGAGAGACTTTCAATCATCTTGGCTCGGCTCAGCTCGTTCGCAAAGGGATATGCATACTACTTTGGATAAGGCCTAGGGGAGGTTCGAATGGTCATCGAGGGGTTACTCAGATCCTGTTATGGTCGTTTCGCCTCATAGCCAGCTAACAATATCAGCTTCTGCCGATTATACAGTATCGCTCTGGGATCAGGCAACAAGTATACTACAGTAGACGTTTGAAGGCAGTGCTGTATAGACTCTAGTAAGAAGGACAATCTTGGAAACCCTTCCACACATACAACCTCCATCTAAACCCTCTCTTACTTAAACCCCAAGCAGTTAAAAATCGTGAAACTCTTTTGATATCTTTTCTTCATTGACAACGTGTTAATATGTTTTTATACAGGACCGAAAAAAAGCTGGCACCATAAGAATCAAGACAGTTTGAAAAAAGAAACAGAGAAAGAATCAAGAGGCATCGCCTCTCCCAACAAACTCCACAACAGGCAAGAAAAAACAAGCGAATGCTGACAATGCTCAATCCATTTTCATAAGAAGAATCGCAGCATGTATGAATTTTTCTTTTTTGCCTTCGATGCGCAATGCCCTTCTTACCGCCCCCTGACACCGGAAATGAAGCTGAGCTTGCAGATGAACATGCGAATGATGATAAAGCAATGGCAATGATAATGAAGTGCAAGTGCAATGATGATGACAGGCGCAAACAGACAGGAAACAAATACTGGGACAACTGCTTCGTGAATTCTGGTACATCGGGTACATCGGTACAGTTAAAACTTCCAGATGGGCGTGGTGTCATTTCGGTACGTGATATTTAACAAAATCACAGGCGGGTGAATTTTCTGGGTTTTCGTTTCTCGAAAGAGATTCTCTCTCTGGTTGCGGGCGAGAGGGACTTTCGTTGGGAGATTGGAAGTGATTAGAGGCGAAACGAGGTTATGGATACCAAGAAGATAAGGAAGGAAAAGATAGAATCACATCTCAAGAATTTCCTATGATTGGGTTCGGTGGTTTTCCTCTTTGTCTTTCTCGTTCTTTTCTCTTTGCGCTTCTTTCGTCGTCCTAATTTTTAGCCTGCCTCATGTGGTATACTGCAGTTTTGGAAACCATGTAATAAATCTCGGTCATATCTATGGGATTCCTGTTCAGCCGCCTTTTCGCTGCGACTCGTCCACTGGCAGAGGCTCTGCGCTACCGTTTACTCCATTTCGGGGATCAGCGGATTGTTTTGCGCCTCTTCGATTCTTCTTCTTGGTCGTTTGCCACCCACTGGTGTGGTTTGGCTCGGCAGTACCGTTTGGCCCGTTGGCTTTTCGTTGCGACTCTTTGGCGTCGTTTGCTGTAGAGTTCTGCGAGGCATCGTTGCGACCCTTGGCTTTGGGCTTGTGGTGGTGGCCATGGTTATGGTGCACGCCGTTTGGCTTTTCACCTGCCTCGACACCATTTGGCCGTCGCTTGTTCGACGCTTGCTGTTTGCTGTCGTTCCCTTGGTTGTTGCCAGAGTTCTTCGGAGTTGGCGTGGAGTCCTTGGAAGCAATTTCCTTTTGGCTCTCTTGCGACGAGTTGACCCTATTGTTATTGGCATTGGGCTTGGATGGGTTCGACGTGTGCGATTGAGCAAGTCTCTCAGCGTTTGACAAGTGGTAGTTTTGCAGTCGACTAGCGAGCATCTCGGTTTGACCATTGGGCTTGTCTGTTTGAGGCTCAGGGAAGCTGTTGTTCTGCTTCTGTGCTTCAAAGTGAGGCGGACGACTGAACCCGGATTGATCCATCTCGAAGGGCCCAGGATCATGGAAATCTTGAGACAGCGAGTCCGAGAAGCTGGCGGGCGTGTTGATGTTCTGTTCTTCTGAAGTGGACGTATAATTCGTCACCGTTGTATATGAGTCTGTGAGATCAGACGTATATGATGAGCGGCTTTCACTTGGAGGAACAGACCCGTCCACAATCAAAGGACCCCTATCAGCAAGCGCTGCAGGCCGCGAGGTTGAACGGCGCGGTGGCGGTGCTGGTGACCGGGAGCTTCCAGTCGGTGTTTGCTCCGAACGTGTGCTCTGCGCATCCGACGAAAGTACACCGGATCGATAATCCTGCTGAACCGGTAGGTAAGACGATGCATAGCCGTTTGGCAAAGCTCCTGCCAGAGGAGACATCATCGACACCTGTTGATGCAGCTGGAGTTGCTGGGGTGTGAGGTAGTATCCCATGAAATCCTGGGACCTATTCTCATCCATGGAGTCTGACCCAGATCCATTACTTGGGAGACTGTTTGGTGGAGGCGTGTTCTCATCCCCACTGCCATCCCCACCTTCTGATGATTCTGGACCTGAACGTTGCCTTGAAGCGAAGGATGTGTCAAGCGGCTGAGGGATAGGGTAAAGAGGAGTGAAGCTTTGGAAGGAGGGTGAATTTTGGGATCGAGCGGGCTGTGACTGTGCCCGAAGTGAAGATTTTGGAGAAGCCGCGCTGACAGCAGACCCCCTTCGAGGGCTGCGACGGAGATCTGGTTGAGTGTTCGAGGCTGGGGATGGCGGGTTCGTGGTGGTGCTGTTGGCCTGTGTACCAGAAGCACTCACAGATGCGTATGTCGGAAAGAACGATTGTTGATGACGTTGACCATTCGGGGTGAGAGGTGAATTGATGGTCCCTGATCTTGACCGTGAACCTTCTTCTCCTACTTCCTGCTGCTGAGGCACTGGGAATTGGATGAAAGGCTGCTGCCGGAGAAGCACGGGTGGCTGGCGTCCAGTGATCAAGGCTTGGTTGTGCAACTGAAGTCTCAATTCCTGTTCCTGCGCCTGCAAAATCTGGATCTGCTGGTATAACTGGTCGTGAAGCAGATATTGAGCTTGCTGCTGGGCCTGCAGAGAAAGCTCGGGACCATTGGCATTCGGCAAACGAAAGCCGTTCATAGCATTGACACCCTTGGTGTTACCGGTGTTAGACGCCCGACGACCTCCGTTAAATCCTCCTCCTCGCGTTGAAAATTGGTTCGCATATCGGCCTCCCCCACGACCTCCTCCGCGGCCACCACGGGTTGGCAACGTTGGGGTAATAGCATGTCGTGGTTGCGGTGGTGGTCGCTCCCAAATGCGTTCTTCCTCCGGTGGGAATTCAAACTGCTCGCAACAGCCGTCCAAGTCTCCCTGGGAGACGTATTTGAATGCCCGACGAAGTTCCATATGAAGACCTCTGAACGATGTATCGTCTGCGGTGTTACCCAAGTTCCTTTCTGTGTTGAACGGCTCCTCGACACAAAGACGGTTGTTGGTGGCCAAATGCCATTTCTTGCCCACTTTCGAGATCAAGGTGCCCTCGCGAACAGATATAACGTTTTCCTCGTAGTTGATCACATGTCCGTAGTATCGAAAGAATTCGAAGAGCAAGTCTCCAACAGATTGGGTGTTCTTCCGCCCAAAACCAGCCACAGACTTGGGATCATCTTCGAAGCCACACTCCAACCCCCCGATCTTCCGCTCTTTATGGTACTTCGCCTGGAGGCTAGGTAGCACAGGTGGATCTCGAGTCTGTAGAAAGTTGACTATCAAGCAAATCCACGTGTACGAGCTCAATGTGCCGCCCGATCCTGCGTCATTGAGAACCCTCCTTTTTGTCCAATGCTTGACACACATGGCGAGCGGTCGTACGCGTTCGTCTGCCTCCACATACGTTCGAATCATGCGAGTATTCTCCAGCGCGAGGGTGTTATTGACGTTCATGTCACAGGCCATTTTTAGCTCGGGGTCCCAGATCTTGACGATGGGAACCTTAGCGTGGGACACACATACGACCCGTTCCATTCCATCTGTTGAGCCAGAGTTAGTGTCAGTCTCGAAGGTAAATTCTGCAGGGTTTGGACCGGTTCTTACGCTTCGCCAACACGTCTGCCAAAAGACACACGTGTTCAAGATCCTTGAAATCCGTTGTTATACAAATATCGACTGAAACGCGTTAGCCTTCGAGCCCTGAACCCTCACATCACCTAGAGTGATTTCCACTCCCAACACCTCAAACCTACCATCCGAATCACTCGAACAAAGTTTATTGCCCGAGGAACCAAAGACATTGGCCTTGATCTTATGACCTGGCCACTGTTCATTGAACAGTCTTTCCAGCTTCTGCACCAACTGTCGCCGCCGGTCGTCACTTTCGGCGGATGGTAATAACCGGTCGTAGAGGTCCATGATATTCGCAGTCAAACGCTTCTCATCCTCCGGGTCCAATTTCTCCTTCACCCCCTCCTTCACCTCGGGCAGTATATCCGATCCTAGACTATATTGCATCCTTCGGCGGAAGTATGTCATCGCGGTCTCGTATTTACAGCCACCGAACTGTTTTCGCGGAGGAAGGTGAGTGGACTCGGAGTGGGTTGAGCGAGGTGAGGTGCTTCCACGGACGGGGGACGGCGACCGGGAGTGTAGAGAAAGATTGCGCGCATGTTGGTAGGGGGTCGAGGGGAGGGAGCTGGATTGCTGCGAGTTCAATTGCGGCCGAGGCGGGATCTCGGTGTCGCCAGACGGCGACATCCATGTCATCGTGGGGGGACTGTTCCCCCACGAGGGGAGTCGAAAAGACGAGGATCTCTCTTTCTCTCGTCCAGTGTTCACCTCACTCAGGATGAAAGTAGCCAAGGTCGGTATATGGAGTGGTTCGTTCGCGAGTCCGGGGGAGAGAGGGGGGGATGTCGAGGCGGGAGTTTTAAAGATGGCTTCGCAGTGGAATCGAGGATTGGCAGGGGAGTTCGTCCCCCTGAAGCAAACATAAATGAGACAAAAGCAAACTTCCAGAAAATTTTAACAAAAAAGAAAATATCAAAAAAGGGCTGCTTCGACCAGGAGCAGAGGCGAAAAAAAGAAATACAAGGTACGGATGTGGGATCCTGACGATGCCTGCGAGAAGTCAGAAACAAGACCCGGGCGAGAAGGAGGAGGACGCACGAAGGAGAAAGCGAGAGGAGCCAGCCGGGGCTCCTAATTGAAAAGTCGTGAAGGCAAGACAGAGCCAGTTGCTCAGTTGGGGGAGGTTTTTCGAAGAAGGAAGAGGTGCAGCCCCTGTCGGCGGTAAAGGCACAGCCGACCGCAGTCCACACTCCGCGGTGATCATGGCCCTCGACTCCAAGACATTCTCCAGCAGGTTTCAGCGGGGAAGGTTATAATAATAGATCGAGATTCTATTCAGTGATGCTTCTAATCCTACGATACTATTCCTCGATCTCTGGCAATGCTGAACTGAATATTCGTACAACATCTACAAACTACCTGTCATGGCGCTGCAGCCACTAATTCCTTTGTCTTCTCCCCTATTGCACGCCCTCGCAAGATTGGCCACATGCAGGCATTTTATACCAGCATAGTCCACCGCGCCCTCGCCCTCCCACCGCGCACAAACAACCTTACTTATGCAGGTACCGTTATCGAGATGGCCGGAGATATTGAGGTACTCGCCAGCATCCCCTCCCCCTTATTGATCGTCGTTTCTGCAATCCCCCGCCGTTCCCGTTCCTACACGTGCGAGATGCACTGCATCGCCCAATCAACCCGATGAAAGGACGCTCCTCCGATCTGGCCCCAGAGCTCTACCGTTACATGGCGGCCTTCTACTCCTTTCACGCCTACTCTCTTTATGTCGCTTCGGGCCTCGTGTTCGTGCAGCTGGCCGCTTGTCACGCTTTGTTGATGCCGCTCGGAGCCCCCGAGGGCGCTTGTCTCAATTGGCCCCGCTGAACTTGGGCTTCAAAGAGCTAAGCCTGAGAGCCAGTCTGTCCTGGCAGTATCGCTTAAAACAGCAAGGAGCTTGAGCCACGAACTGCTTTGTTGCCGGGGTTCGGGGCTCCTGTCATCGAAGAGTTTCCGGGGTCACACGTTTATGCACGAATCATGCTCCTTCTTCTACAACGCCGGAGTAAGTCTAGTCCCCCCGACTGTTCGTCTACTAGTTGAGATCGCCTGCGCGCGACGCTTGCGCAGATTGGCCGGGCTTATTCCGCCCGTGTATCACGAACGAGCCTGATCAGCGATCGAGGCCCCCAGGGTAACGCGGGCCATGGCATACCGGAGTGGCTATTCTGGTGATACACGGAGGGTTTGGAGAGCGGCGCAGGGTGGGTGGTGCTGCGCGCATTCTGCTAGAAATATTGGAAACTGACTTCAGCTGTACGATCGACGCGGAGTACGATGATCGCCCTGGCCTGACTCTTGCAGGTTAGGACCGCCGCCAAGCACCAGGGGTACTATAGATAGACGATCAAGCTCGCCTCACTTATACTCGGTGGTCCTTAATTCCGCCGATAAAGCACTCCACACGGAGTAGTAGGACTGATTCGTGACTCCAGCCAATATAGTCACGATGTACGGAGTAATATGAACCACCCTAAGGTTGTTCGTCTATAGTTGCAGTGACTACCAGCCTCAAGAGGGGCAAGCCTCGAATCCGGGAGGGGCGGACCTTGCGGAAGAATATAAAATAGAGTACCGGGTCCACTTGGCCTCCTGAATTGACCGATGCGTTGGCCATGTTGGCCATAGCACGGGCCAAGAAGCAGGCGGGAATCGAAGCACTAACAGGGTACGCAGTACGGAGTACTGTACGGGCTTAAGCCCTCGGGACAACGGCATCCCCTCACCAAGAACGTGAGGGGATGCAGTCTTCTGCAGGTCATGCTATGCGGCATTTCGATTTCGAATCATGCTGGTGCCAAGGCTGTTACTGTGCATCCGCGCATTAGATCGCTGCGACTTCATGGGATTAGGTTGGCGTCGCAGAGGCTGTGTATCGTAAGGATTCCAGAATCGCGGCGGCTGGTTCGGCAAGACAAGGCCTGGGGTGGACCTTGGTAGGCTGCATGCACGCAGTCGCCGTTGCCATCATCGTACATGGAGGTCTCCCACAGAGGACCACTGGGACATTGCGCACAGGAAGGCCCCTCCGAGCAATCCACCTGGTGGAGAGAGAACAGAACAGGTTTGTCAGCCCGGCAGTAGCGTCGCTGCAGAACAAGCACAGGTAACCAGAAGTCACAAAGTAACAGAAGTCACAGGCGCACGGAAGGTAACCCCAGCCAGTGCTGTACCTGAAAGTCCATACAAGTAAGTCAGGATACGCGGAGGCAGGACGTTGAATCTCCAAGACGACGCTTAGGCACACGCCCCGTGCCCGGTCCAATCTCCGGTGACCGGCCCAGATGTCTTGGAGGCCAGTTCTGGCACAAACCACCACCGGGAATTGCCGCAGGTAGACGGAGTGGCTAATATTGTGCGGAGAGCGTGCATCGATGTTGTATACGAAGTACTTCCAAGTTTGAGAGTAGAAGACTGAACTAGTAAAAATACAACCGCATCCCGCACTATGCTTTGAGCCGGCCTGAAAGAGCAGATGAAAGACAACAGAAGAAATAGAACAGGAAGAGCCCTTAGAATAATCTGCTTAATCTGCTTTATCACAGTGACTGTCCTACATTCATGAAATCCGCCAGGAAAAAACGAAGTATTCGTGTCCCCCTCGTTACTTTGTACTCGGAAGCCTCAGGTAATCCAGAATCCACACGCCCCCAACGGACCCTCCTCTCCTTTTCGAATTTCATCTTCCCCCCCCTCTCTCCTCACCTCCATCCACTCCTGCCTCGTTCACTCGTGGTAGTCCCCCTCTTCTTCGCTCTAGAGGCTGTTTCCGGTAAGTGTGTTTGTGCTTGTTACTCTCCTCGGGTACTTGCTCGTGGACGAGAGAAAAAAAAAAAACCGCCCCGATCCCGCGGTGCGGCACCAGCGGGTCCCACGGCCAGTTTCTTCATTTCCCCAGTGTATTCCCGGTGTCTAGTCAAGGCCGGTGAGCCCAGGCGTGAATTCCGGCCTTTTGTCTTGCTCTTTCCTCAATCCTCTCTGCCTCACTCTGTCAGCGTGTGGTAGCCCCGGTCTGACCATCTTTTCTTCCTCAAACCAGATCGCCTCTACCGGACGGATCAACTCTTCCGCCGTTCCTCCCCCCTGAACTGTTCGCTGTTCAGTTAATATGGAAGTTTACCAGCCGGCCATGACCTCGAGCATGTCATACCACGAACCGCAGGGTTGGCAGGTTCCCGCCTCGCGCCAGGTCTCTTGGGAACAGCCCGTCCCACCGTCTCGATCAGGTATGAATTTGCGGAATCGGCCCAGAATGCAACAAACTTTATATCTATATATACTTACGCTGCGTCTCTTCAGGCTCGAGCTCGGTCTCTCAGCGCGAGGACAGCCCTGCTTTCTCCTCTCAATTTGACGGTACGCACACCTTCGTTCGATTTGTTTCGTCTCCGCCGCACCAATCTCAACGGATCCGCGTTTCTGTCAAGGCTGGTTGAAGAAGAAGGCGAGACGGAACAATGACGACTCTCCTGTTCGGAAAATTCGATATAGATATTGGAAACGGTTGCTGATTATATACAAGAGGTTGATCGTGCGATTGATAATCTGGTCAAGAGCGGGAAGCTTTGGAATGCTCCTCGCCGGGACTCGATGCCCATGATGATGGGTCGGCCCTACCCCGACTATGGTACGTGGGCAAACCCTCGATCCATGCGGCGTCCGCGCTCCTAACTCGAAATCGCGGCAGATCCTCGCATGGGTGGCGGCCCCCAGCGACACCATTCGATCAGCGAGTTCGATGGCTCACGGATGCACCCGTCCGGCGGCAACGTGCAGGGCTTCTATGCCTCTCAGCGGTACCAAGGCCACCAAGGCCACCAAGGCCACCAAGGCCACCAGAGCCACCAGAGCCATCAGAGCCACGCGAGTCATCAGAGTCACCCGAGCCATGCGAGTCACCAAGGACCCCAAGGACCCCAGGGACCTCAGGGACCTCAGGGCCGTCCCAATGAAGTAGATCAGATGATGCAGGCGAAGCGTCGGATGGCGGCCCAGCGTGAACGGGAGCTGCGCAACTATCACCAAGAGCAGCAGTACAACCGAAGTACGTGGTAGCGTTGTGCTTTTTTCCCTTTTCTTTTCTCATCCTCTTCCCTGTCATTATATTCCCCCGTCATTTATACGAGACCTTTGTCGTCTTTTGCATCCATGTATCCGTCGGCCTTGTATATTATATCGGTTTGGCATTGTCTTTTGTCTCCAAAACGTTGAACAACTTTTTTAATACGTGATCTCTCTCTCCAAAGGCCTCCTCGCCGAAATGTCTGCAAGCAAATCCGATCGCTCCGTCAGCCCTGCAGCGGTCAGTGAAGAAAGTCGCCGAGACCTCCTGGCTCGCCAACACAGAGCCCTCTACGGCAACGAGAGCCCAGCTTTCTTCCCCCCTGGCCCTCTCTCGGACGACATCTCACGCCCTGAGAGCCAAGCCGCCGGCACCCCTTCTTCTACCGGGGTCCGCGGTGCTTCCTCCCCAAGAGGCGTCGACCCATTCGGCCTCGCGCAGACCGCTACCTCTGCTGACGGCGCTTCCAGCCTGCAATCCCCATCGCGCGCTAACAGCACCTCCTCGCCCAGCTCGGCTATAAATGCTGCCTTCCCCGACCAGCCCGTCACCTCCAGTTCCTCGCCTGGCGCAGACTCTCCCTCTTCCCGCCAACCACCCGTAAAGTCCACCGGAGGCCCCATTGGCTCCGGCGCCGTAACGGGGTCTGTTGGCCCTATCGGCTCTCGCCCTCTTCCAGGCCAGGTCTCTGCCCCTGCTGCGAACCCAGCGCTGAACAAGCGTTCCACCACCCCTCTTCCCTCCCCGCTCGGCTTCGGCTTCACCCCCGGTGAAGCTGCGGCTGTCGCGAACGAGCGCTCTGCCTCCGCTTCTTCCAATCCCTCTGCGGCTGCTGCCGCCGCGGGACCTGGCTGGAGCAACGGACCCGGCGTCTGGGGCAAGGGCAGCCTCGGCGTCCAAGCCTCTGTTTGGGGCTAAGATGAACGACCACTTCTTTTATTCTCACCGCATTGGAGAGCGGGATATGGGGAGGCGCATACATTCGTGGGGAGATTCATACTCCCTTTCTGCTATCTACTTGATTTATGGAGTTTCTTTTTGCTAGGGTCGGGGCTTTACGATTGCGATCTTCGGAATTGATACTATGGGATCGCGGAGTCGCGTTGGTGTCTTGGGCCGGATCGGGATCAAAAAATACGCCCATCAACGGGAATACGGAAACGGTGTCCTTGGCCCCTTATGTTATGACTGGGTTGTTCTGGTTCTTTTGTCTATTTTTGTCTATTTCATGGTCTGTTTATCGCTGTTCATTCGGTGTCCATCTGGTGCTCCTGTGAAAGGTTGGAAATATGGCGCTTTTCTTGGAGGGTTGAGATTGGACTCTCTCATTTCTCGGTGTTTTCTATTCTTTGTCATATGCTTCCATTTTTTGACTGTCTTTATTTTTTATGGATGGGGTTGGCGGTTCGGGGCGAGGTTTGCACACTGGAATGAATGCTTACTATCTGTCATTTTATGCACTATCTTGGTCTGACTTCTTGGATGAAGGCGAATTTAATTGTATTAAGCTGGGTCTGTTGGCCGTTGCATAAAGTCTCAGCGTTATTTCGCTACCTTAACATAAACTTAGAGCCTTGCTGGCTTCCCGAGTGTGAATAACTTCTACCTATCAGGTAGCACAAGTAGTCATACCTCTGAAGAGGACTCGAAAGTTTGAGGGGTTTTATGAAGGGCACATTAAATTAATTTGTACTTCACTTGGCTAGGTTGTATCCTCTATGATTGTCCATGGGTATCTCGCGGGTCATTCTTTCAGCAAGTCGTATCCTCATTAGAGTAGCATAAAATGATAATAGATAACATCCCGTATTAATAGAAACGACACAAAGAATAATCATCACCATGCCATCCAGTTAAACATATTAAGACTGCCAACGCGCCGCAATCTCAAACACATCTAGCCCAAGCCTTAGCATTGATTTCAGAAAACACGAAACAATCGGTAATTCGCTGCCCAGGAGAAATGTTATATCTATGCAGCACTGGTGTTGACACCAGATGTATAGGCAGGGTTATTGCTCTCTGCCGTGCCACCTGGCACAACATGCTCAATGCGGCGCTTCGCAGTCGCAAGACCAGCAACGCCCCGCTCTTGATTTTGACCCAGCCAAGGCTTGCGTGCCTCAGCCAACGCCCGTCGACCAAGATAGTAGATCAGTTGTCCGACAATAATCAGCACAAAGGCAATGGGATACATCCAGTGAATCTTGTAATCGAACACCGTGACTCCGATACACACGCCCCAGAAGTTCATGGTCAGCAGCGAGATGTTGAAGAACGCCGCGGACGACAATCGGAAAAGCAATGGCGCAAGGCAATAGAATAATGCCAGACACAGCGTGAATCCAACGAGGTATCCGCCAATCTGGCCATCCCAGTGCGAGGTGTGGTACTTGTCGCGCTCGAAGATCGCGGACTGCACGCCGTCGATGATCATACCCCAGAAAGACATCTGGCCGAGGACCTCGTATACGGGGCGTGTGCTGACGAAGTACTCCTCGGCTGTGTTGGTCAAGCCGTAGAAAGATGCACCGAGCAGGGCGAAGAGATCGCCCTTGAGCTGGTTTCCGCTGCTGATATTGCCGCCGTTGGTTCCGGTGATGTGGTCCGAGGCGATGAGGACACCCATTCCGCCGATACAGATGAATATACCGATAATCTGCGTGATGTGGTATCGCACCTTCAGGAAAAGGAAGGAGACGATGACCACGACGACGATGGCCCAGAAGTTGATCAGCTGGGCGCTGAGCATGGTTGTATAGTTATACGCCAGCACGATGAAGTAGTTTCCTTCGACGTCGCAGAACGCAAGGATTATATCTGGGAATGTCAGTACTTTATTCCTAGCTTGGAGTCGCCGCGCTTACATTTCCACCCATCACGCCACATCAACTTGAGCCAGCCCTTGAAGCCATAGCGGTATATGGTATATGGGGTGAACATGACATTCAGAAGAGCATAGTTGAGGATCGTCTGGAAAGTCGGGATAGACCAGCTGTGCATTCCAAGCAGAGTCGTCAAAGTACTGGTCGAGGTATTCGCAATGGCAAGTAATTGACTATCAAAGTCAGTGATTGAGCGGATAAACCCAGTTCAACAACCTTACCCCAAAGCCAGAATAATCCAAAACTCCTTCGTCTTGAAGAAAGCAAAGAATCCCTTCTTCTCCTCATCAACCACGTCCGCAGGCGCCGGCGCCTCGCTCTCAGCGTCCGCAGAACTCTGCACAACCTCTACAACCCCATCCTTCCCCTGCGGAGACCGCACATCCTCACCAGAGCCTGCCTGGTGGCTCAGCGAGTCTCTCAGTTCAGCCATGCTTAACAGGCCAATGGCAGAAGCGGGGGTTGGGTTTTATATGGAGCGGAGTGGCAGATCGCAGATCGATTATAGTCCCCGGTACAGAGACAGAAACAAAAAAGGGAGCTTTATAAAACAGCACTGAGCGCAAAACTCCCAGAAGTCGCTCGTACTCTTCTTCTTCTCGCGAGAAAAAGAAAAGAAAATATACGAAGTCACGTCGCTTAAGAAAAAAGGACTGGACCGAGCCTTTCCCCGATAAGGAATGGGCTGGACGGGCGATAAGCAGAAATCGGGTCGGGTGGATCGCGCTGTGCGCGAATGGGAGTTTGCGATTTGTTGGAGGTTTGCCATGCGAGGCCTGTGCGGGCGGGGCGAGCCGGGTTGCTTTGTTAAGAATGGACTCCGTATAGTACGTTGAATTGAATGAAAGAGATGGTATTAAGTATATAGTGTGTACTGTGTAGTCTATGTTTCATGAGTTCCCACATCATTCGTAGTTGTACATGGTCCCGAATTCGATTTAATGCCTGCGATATATAGTTTAATCATATTGCACGTCGATCTTGCGCGTGACGCTGATGCCGTATGGCCCTGGATTGGAGGCTAGTTGGCGCTCGTCGGACTCGATAGACTGGGCGTCTGTGGTGGGCTCCTTTGAGGCTGATGAGCCGTTCCCGATCTCGACGTGGTGGTTTCCTGTTGTCAAGTGGTCCATGTCATAGGTGTGGTTGGACTTGGTGAGACGTCCGAATGATTTCTTAGAGGAGTGGCCATATTCACGGTCCTTGGAGGAGCCGAGTCCGGGAGCGACGTGGGCGATAATAGTCTTAAAGAATGGCATGTTGGCGCAGACGATGGCGAGTTGGGGCTCGATAACCGACCACAACACAACCTCGAGGAGGGACCATGTTGGATCCTCGAAGTTGAGTTGGGCGAGAGCGACCAGACGGACGATACTAATGGCGGAGATGCTTCGTATCGTTAGTAACGGGTTCCATATGATGGCAGCCAAAGGTAACATACACAATTCCCACGCAGAACACAGTGGTCAGACCGATCTTCTTTTGCATGTTGAGCTTCAGGGTCCAGACGTGAGGTAGAGGAAGACCCATGACCATCAAATCGGTGAGAACGTTCAAAACACCAGCGACGATAAAGGCAGCTCTTCGGTTTCCACATGAACCTCCCACGGATTTGTCCCAATTGTACGCGAAGGGTCTGCAGAGGAGGAAACATTCCAGGATAACCATGATTGCCCATGCCCAAACGATAGTGAGCACAACTGCAACGCTGATGTTGAAACTGCGCTTGGCGCCGAAGATGCGAACGAAGAAAAGAGCGAGAGAAGTCTTCGCAAATGCAAGACAGAAGGCATATACGATCTCCAGTGACAGGAGAGTCTAATATTGTCAGCATAAAGTCACAGTTTGGGTTGTCCATGATGCCTACCTTGAGAGTGATCGCAGTAGCAGCTGTGCTGACTTCGTTGGCATGTCTTCCCATACCACCGTGAAGGGTCACTTGAAACCGTTAGCAATCTGTTCCGATACAAGATGGGATGAATTCTTACTGATCCAGATAGTAGACAGAGCGCCAATCATGAGAAACTAGACTTGTGTTAGACGGAATGCAAAGCTAATGTCACCACCGAAAGTCACATACGTTGGAGCCAACCAGAAGCCATTCAGGCGCACCCGGCCTGATACCCTTCAGATGCATCGCATAGAAACGCAATACAGTCGTCAGGGTAGCGATAACACCAAAGGCCGTGGCAGCAGCCACTGGGCCCTCGATATGAGAGGGCGCGATACTGTACAGCTCACCCATAGTGTCGTGATGGCAGAACAGAAAGTCGAACAAGATTCTGAAACCCCAGGGGCTCAGCGGGGCTATATGCCCTGCCTTATGCCACGGCTGGTATCCCCGACATGGGTCTTGAAAGGTGCTAAGAAACTCAAACGTGGTTCTTTGGAGAATGGGCCTGCAAAAATGGGGCGCCTGGACATGGAATAGTCTCTGATCTACGGATATGCGTGGAGCAGAAAAATCAGCCAGCCGGATCTGTCTCTACTCCGTTGAGTTAGCAAGTCTCGATTATTTGCTTGTATCATTAGCTAGCCTTAAAGTTTTACCTGTGACTTTACCGCACTGGTGGGTTATGCCCCTGCGTACGGAGTATTTCCGGATGCTTTGATAGGTAGGAATAGTGTTCTAAGGCTGTTCTCCGCTATTCTAGTCTCAGACACTCCACGAAGGATGCGTTTATGAATTCCCCTATTCGTTTTGTGGAAATACGCCACCACCGTCAAAACTAACGTTGATCTCCAGTGATCCGATCGCCAGATCCGAGAGCAATAGTCATATCAGGAAACCCGGCGTAAACAGGGAATCTCTCCGTTCATTTTCACAAGATTGTCTTCATGTCGCGTGCAAGGCGGCAGATCTGAAACAACAAGCAGGGCGAACTCTGGTACCAATGAACCTTGCGCGATCTTACACGGCATGCCACAGATAGAGACTCGATTGCAAAAGTCCACATGTAAGTGGAGAGAGGCGCATGGCCACCCCTGTTTGGGGCGTTTAGCGGGTCTACATGCCTCGCCGCGGGCCATACGATGCCAGAACCACGGACCGAGGAATCTCAAAATTGGATTGGAGAATAGCCGCTGCTACGCCGTGGGCTAGCAGGGGTATGGCCATGTGGACTTTATTCTTTTTCGTTCTGAGCCTGGGCCATGAACTTGCCAAGTTGATGTGGACAGGCAACATCTTACTGTCCTCGTGGCTCGGGAAAAGTCAACCGAGCGGGTCCCCCGTATTCCTTTACTTAGCGTTCCTGAGGTTCCACCTCGCAAAGACATATCATTTGTTGTTCAGAGGAAAGTTTCCTGGTTTTCGAGACCGATTGCCTCTTTGACTTTTGGCAACTGCACTTGCAATGCTACGTGCATTTACTCCGTAGATCGAGGCTCCTTCGACACGGCTGAACAGACTTTGTCATTAAACTAACCAGCGATCATGAGGATCTCGATTTTCAGCCTTGGGTCTGAGAGCACTCTGAAGAAGTTGAGCTCTGAGATGCCTTTATGCTCTTGACCACGCCAAGATCAGAGTCCTCGGCCTCGGTCCGGTGAGCACAGCTTAGGGCTTATGCCTATACATAAGAACCATGGATCGCAATAAGTACGGGAGCTAGGAGTATCAACAGGTACAAGACTCGAAGCTCAGCAGCGTGGCAAGAATAATCCGGGCGGGATTATTCTGCAGGCGCACATGAGCCGCAAGGGCCTCGTACGAGGGTGTCAATCCACGTCAAAGAATGGCGTGCCGATCATGCAGTGTCGTTTCCGTGGCCCTTTCGCGCGGACTCGGGTATCATGACAGCTCGCTTCCATCCGACCGTCGTGATTACTATTCATGTCAAATGTGTCAGGGGGATCGAGCGGAAGTCAGTTTCTGCCCCAATCTTTGGCTATTGAACCCCAAGAAAGCTGTTAGTCAACAGGCGGGACCAGCTGGGAGTTAAATCCACAGCTTCCAAAGTTTATACGAACGAACTATTTGGGCTTGGCCAGGGTCCATGTTAAGTACTTAACCTTTGGAACTGCCCTTCGCGTGCTACCAACTCCGAACTCCTGTTCCTAGGAGCAGTGCTTAGGTTATGTCTGCTCGGATATCCCGAGCATCCCAGCTTTTGGACGGGTCCCATACAGCTTCTACATTTCACTAGCTCTTCTCCCTACCCAAGTGGCTCAGAGAGATCTCTTAAATCCCCAGTCGATGATACCTCCGGTGTTATCCTTGACCCTTTGCCTTACCTAATTGTCCCTGTCGAGAACCTCAGGTACCCTACTGCAGATCTTCTCATTCTCCGCCTGGGTATATACATGTAGCGCTGCAGACTTCGAGGTATCCTTTTTTTTTCTGCATTCAAACGTCTCATTCAATGCTCTCCTGCATCGCCAGGTAGACTGTTATACTATATGTATCCCGATGCCTCATACTGCCCGGCTATTCCATTCCTCTCGTGGAGGCATTCCCCGTGGAGCTGTTAAATTCCTTCATTCCAAAGTCTGCAAAAACCGGCACCAAGAGATAAGGCACTCACCCTCAGCTCTAAGTGGCGCAGAGTGACAGCCTTGGAAGTATAGGTATTTTACATCAGCATTATTATTAGTACTCTTGTTCAAATTGCTTGCACTCGGCAGAAGAGTAACGGACGCTTCAAGGGGTCCTTTCGATTGAAAAGCAACCGTAGGTATATTTATAGATTATATGGACCAGATCCTTCCAGTACTTTTCAATGCAATTTAACACATCTGTCAGTCATCAGATCGATCTCTTGGCGGATTATTGCGATCTATTGCAGCTGAAGAGCCGTTATGCAGCAAGTGCGCTAAGGCTAGAGGCTAAAGGGGCGGCACGGGCGCTATGCGGCCTGTGACAGGGGCGGGTCTGTCTTGCGGGCATTAACAAACAAAGAATTCGAGCATTGAGGAGGAAGCAAGGATCGAGGCCTTTGTCGAGTACATAATAGCCCGAACGTGCGTGCGGGAGGTGCAAGGAAGGTTGGAAGCTTTGGAAGGCGCGGGACGGGAGTTAAAATGCAGGAGGAACGTATTCCGTACCTGAGGAACATTCCACAGACAAGTACAGAGTACAGTTCAGGATGGCACTTGTAGATGCTATCCATGGATGTTTAGCAGATACATGTATAAAAAATCATAGCTAGTAGTTCTATACCCAATTTCTGTATTTATGTCTATTTCAAATAGCTCTTGCTGGATGCCCCGTAGTTCTCTGTATGTACCTGCACGCAGCGTTCTGGAAGGCTCGGAAGACCACACGCGACCGAGAAATGAACCCACCTTTTGCCGCCTGACGAACCCGAACATCATCATCTCGCGCTGATCGTTCGTCCTGATCACCACTCGCAACATCACTCATCTTTGATTTAAGCATAACCTCCTACCAAACTATCCCGGTCGATCATATTGTCCAGGTCGAGGCGTTAGGTGGGCCCAGACCATCCCGTTCAAGTTTGACCCTTGGATCGTCATCCCTCCGCTCAGAGTCTTCCATCTCCACCTTCCGGTCCTCCCCTGCCCCCAACCTCCGACCTCACATCTCCTGGGCCTCAACATCGGCGCACGTTCACCCTGGAGGCTGGAGTGACGTGCAACCTTTCGCCAGATCATGGCGCTGGATCTACAGCCCCCCGACGGTCGCAAACGAGTCAAGGTTTACGAGCTGAGGGATAATGACTGGTTCGATCGCGGTACCGGTTTCTGTACCGGCCAGATGCTCGGGGTAAGCTATCGCTGTTCATCCTCATCAACTGTCGCGCCCGCCCAATGCCTGCGCTGCTCATCGCGCAATGCCGCGATGAGCGCTCATGCGCTGTCGGGCGCATGTCACCACATTCCGCGTCATATCCGCCCAACGGGTTCTCGAAGAATCAACCGGAACGCCGCTAACCCGTGATTTTGCGCTGCCAGCAGGAAGACCCCCGAATATATGTCGAATCCGAAGACCAACCGAATCGCGTGTTGCTGGAGACGCGAATCTCCAAGGACGATGGCTATCAAAAACAACAAGGTTCTGTCCCACAACCGCCACCTGGTCGTATCACCGAGGCTATGTCTCATTTGCTGACTCTGGTCATTAGAAACATTGATAGTCTGGACGGAACGGAATGGCACTGATATGGCGCTGAGCTTTCAAGAAGCGGAGGGTTGCGCGGTGATATGGTGAGGAGCCTTTTGCTTTTCTCGCATGCGCGCGCGGCACCGAGGCTAATAAGCGTGATCGCTCAGGGAATTCGTCAATTCGGCACAACAGCAGCTTATCAGCTTAGCTCCAGCTGGTAAGTCTTACTCTCTTCGTGATTCATGCGCGTGTCTAACTTGAGGGTTTTCCCCGTGACGTGGCAGATGACGCTCTCTCCGACGACCTCGACAGCTATCAATCCATCGTATTACCGGCGCCCGACCTTGGTAACCTAGGGGAAATCGAACAGATCGTGCGCGCGGCTAGCATGACACAAGCTGGTCGCGATGCACTATCTAAATTTATCATTCGCGACGAGTATATCGGCAAATTGGTACCTTTGGTATCAACCGCCGAGGACCTGGAGAGTCTTGCCGATCTGCATTGCCTTTGCAACATTATGAAATCTTTGATCCTGTTGAATGATAACACTATCATTGAGACCGTGGTTGCTGATACAATCATCCTTGGTGTTGTTGGGGCTTTAGAATGTGAGATGAGATTCTGGCGCGTTGTTTTGCAGTCGCTAATTATACCCCCAGATGACCCCGAATTCCCCACACATAAGGCAAATCACCGGCAATACCTCGCAGACCAAACGCGATACAAAGAAGTCGTTCCGATTAAGGATCCACTGATTCGAAAGAAGATCCGAAGCACATGGCGCCTGCAGTACCTGAAGGACGTGGTTCTCGCTCGAATCTTGGACGACCCGACATTCTCCGTTCTCAACTCCCTCATATTCTTTAACCAAATGGAAATCGTCAACCACATCCAATCAAACGCCCCATTTCTCCGTGAACTCTTCTCCGTCTTCGACCCCAGAAACGCCGACGCAAAGCGCAAAGATGACGCGGTCCAGTTCCTGCAGCAATGCGCAGCAATTGCCAAGAACCTGCAGGCACCGTCGCGAGCTCAGCTATTCTCCAACTTCATCAGCCATGGCTTATTCGCAGTCATCGCATTCGCCGTGAAACACCCCAACCCCGCGATGCGCACGACCGGTATCGATATTCTGGTAGCCTTACTCGACCACGACCCGGTTATGATGCGCGGATACATGCTCAAGGCTGTCAACGAGAAGAAGACACCCCTCACAGATACATTGATCGACCTGCTCCATGCAGAGACCGATCTCGGTGTCAAAACCCAACTCGCTGATGCCATCAAGATCTTGCTCGATCCTCAGATTCCCCTGCAAGATCCCCTCGCTCGGGCTGGACCCGACTACTTCAAAGTCCGTTCTTCAAACCTACTTTCAGATGCATTTGTTCAGCAGCATTTCGACGAATCCTCTAAGCGGCTTTTCCAACCGCTCAAACACCTTGCTAATCGCGCTACCCGTGAGTTTTTTCGTACTAAATTGCGCTCTGTAACTATCTAACCTAGCTACTATAGTTAATGACCTGACGTTCCAAGAAGTCACGCTGCACTCGCATCTTGTCGATATACTCACCTTTTTTGTTCGTCAACATCTATTCCGCACGCGGAATGCGATTCACAGTGAATCGCTTGCTCCTCGAGTAGCTCAGCTTCTCACCGCTCCTCAAAAACACTTGAAGCTGGGTAAATTGCACCTCGGCCATATTTTGCACGTCAATTGCTAACATGTCGATAGTTGCCTTGAAATTCTTCCGTACATTGACCAGCCTCCAAGATACCTTTTACCAAGCTATTATGACCCACAACAACACATTCGGCTTGCTTCTTGACATTGTCTATGAAACTATGCCGCGCGACAACCTCCTTAACTCCGCCTGCCTTGAACTATTCGAATTTATCAAACGAGAAAATATCAAGCCATTTATCCTGCATGTGGTGGAGAAATATCGGGAGAAACTTGAAAGCATCACCTATGTTGACACGTTCCAGAATTTAATCATTCGATATGAACAGATGCAGGGATACGGGGCCGAGGCTGACTCCGTTCTGTTCAGTCAAGATGAGAGCAGCACACCGCGCAGGATGCCGCTCAATGGCCAACGCTGGCAAGGCGTCAAGGACATGGATCCTAGCGAGGAAGACTACTTCAATGGATCCGACGACGAAGATGAGTGGACGCAAGAAAACCGCACGGTCCTTGCAGCGGGTGCTCCTAATGGATCTTCCTCACCGTCCAACAAGTCCTTGGTTGATTACCCCGATGATGACGACGACGATGAGGATGCCATGGACACCAAACCAGAAGCAGAATCCGAAGGGACCGAGAAGCAGGCAGACACAGACCCGTCTGCAGAGGCACCTGAGACCCCGTCATCGCCCGCCTCCCAGACACCGCCGCCAGAGCGACTCAGTGAGAAACGTCGGCGTGAGGAAGAAGATGATGACGAACTGGGTAAACTCACTACTGGGCCCAAGCGCAGAAGCTCTGTCAGTAGCAACTCCGGTTCCGGCCTTCTGAATCGGAAAAAGACCCTGTCTATCGGGCCAATTGGCTCTGCAGAGAAAGGCGCAAGCATCCTAGGCAGTGTCACAAGCGGCACTGCCCCAAAAAGGATTGCTATCAACTTGGGACCCAACAAAGCACCGACAGATAACGAGTCCTGCACCACGCCGAACCCAGAAGAAAGTAACGAGAAGGAGAATCACGAAGGCAGCCAGGGCGAAGAAGAGTCCTGATTTCCCTTCCCTCCTTCCTTCCCTCTTCGACCCAGTCATCTTTTTTAACACACCATTTTTTCTATTTTGATGAGCGAGATACCATCCAACGCAAGTTGTTGAAATTCCTTGTGGCTCAATTCCTGCTGTTCCTTGGCGATCTTCCATTATCTCTTTGTTACCCACCTCTATCTTGTTGTTTTCAGCTCTTTTTCAGCTCTTGCCGTTATGGTGTTGTTTTGTCGGCGGAGTACGAGATCAGTGGGTGATGTACATTGCGCTCCACCGGTGTCTGGGCAATTCATTGGAGCCGGCTTGACGGTTTTCTCTGTTTCTTGTTGTCTATTTGGGATATGGGAAGAGCGTGGGGATACGGAGTCAGCATCTATTGCAATACATTCTTGCATTTCTCTGGTGATGTACCATTCTTCAAGAGTATTTCGTAAATTATTGTATGAAAGTAGGCTTCGTTGATCTGGCTTATCGCTGTGATCTTCTCAACCTTGAAAGTTCATCGTGATCATATCCATGTATACTTGGAACGACCTCGAATAGACTTATCAGTCAAATGAACGTGCGAAACAAACTTGGAACCTTGAAAGCGCTGTAGCAAGCACTAGTCTATGAAAAGTCCACCAGAGGCAACGATATGAGTTCCATTCACCCATCGAGCTCTATCTTCACAAAGAACGCCCACCGCATATGCGATCTCATCCGGCTGCGCCATTCGGGCACCCGCTGGCGTCTGATCGATAATCGGCTGTAGTATCTTCATTTGTTCTTTCCCAGCAGCAGCGAAGCCCTCAGTCATAGTTGGGCCCGGGCTGACTGCATTCACAGTGCAGCCGTATTTTGGAGGTAATTCTTTCGCCCTAGCAGTTGTGAGTTAGCATTCTCTATCCAGACATGTCGTTACATACCAGCATTTTGTGAATGAATCGACCATTCCTTTGGTCCCAGCATAGATAGTCTGGTTAGGCGGCGGTCCTCGAGCCGAGATGCTCACGATGTTGACGATGCGACCGGTTCCTTTAGTGAGATGTGGTAGGGCAGTTTGAGTGAGCAGGAATGTTCCACGGCCATTCACGTTAACTAGCAGATCCCAGTCATGCATTGTCTGTTCTTCAAATGGTTTGTTGATGGCTAATCCAGCGCAGTTGACCAATATATCGATCTTTCCCCATTTCTCAACAGCAGCTGTCACTAGCTTTTCTGGCGCAGCAAGTGTGGACATGTCTGCTTCCACAGCTATGGATGGGGAAGGTAATGAGTTGACCAAGCTTTCTGCCTCTTGTTGGAATTTGGGGAATGGATAGTTCACCACTGTATTGGCCCCGCGCAAAGACAGCTCTCGCACAATAGCTGCGCCTATACCGGAGCTTGAGCCGCTCACAATGGCGACTTTCCTATCGAGAGATTTGACTTCCATCCCGAGATGATTGCCGACAGATTGCATACGAAATAGCATAGATGGAATGATTTATGCCCGAAGAGTTGCAGCTGGAGATGTCTGGTTGAGGGAATGGAGGATAAAGCTTGGAAAAAGCAGAGTGTGTAGTACCGGTTGCTGAAATAAAGTATGTACGATATGATGGTACATATCGCTTTAGAACACGATAATGAGGTCAGGAACGGTCCGGCCCAAAGATGATGCTGGCTCTGTATAGATCCCCGCAGTTTCGGTAGCCGGGGCTTCTCTCCACATTCCGACAGGAAAATCGCTTGCTTGGTTCATATTAGGGAATCTAACATGGTCAATTTCACTCTGGCGACTACTTTTTGTGATATTTATTGTTAAACGTACTCATTAAGGCAGGTAGAAGCTTTTGGTAGTTTCACGTAAGATAGTCTAAGGCACTTGGGGAAGCTTCTCAAGGCACATCTCAGGGTTGACATTTTAGGTAACCTAATATAGCATGCGTAGAAATAGAACTTGCTATTGAACGATTATCTGTGCTCACATCTTCCAATGATGGCTGTTTTCCAAGCCCTTGGTTCTAGATTGATCTCCTTCATCAAGATAGCCACAGATACGCCCCTGAGGATCCCACTTTCTCCGTAAATCCATCAATTTGAGCGCACTCTTGTCAGCCCAATATTTCGTTTTCCGGACCTGGAAGTCGGAGTCCCCAAGGTAGGCACCGACGGAGTTTTTCTCAACTCGGCTCATAACATTGCGTACCCATGCTTGACAGCGATCATCGTCCTGTTCCTCTTCCCATACAGTGTACAGCGCAAAGTAGTGATCGGATTGCATACTGAGCGCCATATCTGGAAGTTTACGTCGACTGCAGGGGTTCATCGCATACCAAAGCGAGAATGACTTCTTATGGGGAAGCGTAGTAAAAGCCTCCTCAAGGATACTGGGCACATCCGCTTCATTGGGAATATAGGCGTTGTCAGTGCAGTAGCGATGGCCTTCTGGATTCTTTGCATCCTGATTCACATATTGCATGTCTAGAGTCTCGGGTTTGCAAAACCACTCCTCTAGAGTGCCAGCTGGTCGTGACTCTTGAGCTGAGCGAAGAACTTCTTCCGCTTCTTTGGCATCGTGCTTCATCGTTAATATGAGAACAAAGAATACCATTTCAGAGTCTGGGGTTGGGTAGTGAGAGATAGCCGCGATTTCTGAATCACGATCAAAGGCTGGGGTAATGTTAATGATCCATTGGAAAGCCTCCCGGTATTTGCTGATAGGATACACATAGCCAGATGAACGAAGTCCCTTCTCAGGGTACTCGATCAAGTCCAAGTGGAATTTTGAAACAACTCCAGGAAAGCCTTTGAAAGAAGTCACGTATTAGTACCAGACTCAGAGTATTAAAGAATGCAAGTGGGACTTACCAGGTCCTGCTCCCCGAGCTGCCCAGTACAGTTCTTGGTTCTGCGACTCATTGCAATGGAGTGCCACGCCCTCGGATGTCACAACATCAACGGCTGCAACTCGCTCACAAGCCCAACCCCAGCCCTGTATTCGTCAGATTACTTTTTTTCGCCCTCGTGATTATTGGGACTCACTCGGCAGTTCCAACCCATCCCACCTTGAAGCAAGAAACCACCAATGCCAACGCTAGGACAATGACCACCGGGGAACATCAATCCATGCTTCTGGGTAAGGACCGAGTTGATCTCTCTTCCAGTCATACTAGGAGAGGCGATCAATCTCTTATTCTCGGCATCGACTTGCATATGTTTATAGTTTCCCAGATCAATCAAGATCGACTCATCTCGAACACTCCAAGCCGCCCATGAATGGCCCCCAGACCGGATCGCAACCCGACATTGATGTTTAATAGCGACGTGCACAGCCTCGATAATATCCTCTTCGCATGTCGCCTTGACCACAGCCAAGGGAAATCTGCTTGGGCGACGATGATTGAACACGCGTCCGACTCGGGCTTCTTCATAGACGGCCTCTTCAGCGCTCTCGCGCCAAATTATCTGCATGGTGATTATGGGGTTTGGAAGAAGAGTCCGAATTGGCACGAGACGGAAAAGGCATGCAAGACACAATAATACAGCAATCTTGTGGTGGATCTGCGTATGTCAAGGTCGAAGATGTTCCAGGCGTGTCCACCCTCGGGAGCTAAATCAGCAATGAAGTATCGCTCGACGGTCACTTTCCAGTTAAGCAACGGCCTCTGCACGTTTTACCCCATGGGGTAAAACAACGGATCCAAAGCTCCCCCACGTTCCGAGTATCAGAGCTCTAGTGTCGACTCCACTGATCGCCCTCGACTTGTACAGGTCAAATGTGGGGGCATATTTCCTTAATATCAGGCCATGCTGCCGGTAGACAGCCGCAGAAGTGGAGTCGCATACTGTGGAGATAGTTGTGACTGGCTCTGAGACTCTATCTCGATCATTATTAGATGTTCTACTGTGAGAGGAGCTGAAATGACAACCACCCAGTCCAAGGATGACTCGCTAGGCCATCTCGGTAGTGTTCGTCTCAGGCACCATGAGACGAACGAGGTTATTCTCATTCCGATCCCGTCAAGGGATCCAAATGATCCCCTAAATTGGTGAGCATGTTGAGTTCCAAGGTTTGGAGACACAAAAGTGCTAACAAGATAATTCCCTTAATCAGGTCACGGTCATTCCGATATTATATCGCTATTGTTGTGTGTCTTGCCGTTTTCTTCAGCAACTTCCTTGCTGCGGGACCTACGGTGGCCATTGTGGAAACCACCATCGACTTTTTAGGGCCCATGGGTCCGGACTTTAATGCCCATATATCAAAAATCTCATTCTTCTACAGTACTACGGCTTTGTGCCAAGGCGTTGGCATGCTGCTATGGATGCCGATGATTATCAAATTCGGTCGACGCCCTATCTATGTGGCTTCCTACATCCTATACTTTGGGACCGGCCTTTGGGCAGGCTTTGCAAAGACATATGGCGTGGAATTGTCCGCACGCATTGTCATGGGTATCGCCTCGGGTGCTGGTGAATGCCTCGGTCCAATGACCCTGGCCGACATTTTCTTCTTGCATGAGAGAGGGGCTGTCATGTCTACATACACTGCTGCCTTGTCGATGGGTGTCGCTGGCGGGATTGTCATTGATGGGCTGATTACAATCTCACACACTTGGAGATACATCTATTGGGTCGCTTCGGCACTGATTGGCGCAGTTGTTATTTTAGTGATTTTCACATTCCCAGAGACAACCTTCAATCGCCGGAGCGAGGGAGTTGAGAATGAAGCTCCGATAGATGATGAAGACGCTCGAATCAGCGCCGAAGTCATGAAATCATCAGCAACAGGTCATCACGAAAGGTCACCCTCAGTATCAGTTTCAATCCCGAGGAAGGAGACCTACCTTGAATCTTTGCGCCTCTTCCATGGCACATTCACATCAGAGTCTTTAGGGCAGCTATTTATTCGCCCCATAATTCTGATTCTTTTGCCCTCTGTGCTTTGGGCATCCTTAGTGTTTGCTGTAACCATCGGATTTTTGGTTGCAATCACATCCAACTTCGCCACAGCGTTCTCTAATACGTACAATTTCAGTGCCTGGCAATCAGGTCTGTGTTTTATTGCCGGCTTGGTCGGTTCCCTGCTTGGAGTCGCGTTCGGCGGACATATTTCAGATTGGACGGCAGACATACTCACTCGAAGAAACGGGGGCATTCGAGAGCCAGAAATGCGTCTCCCTAATATGGTGATTGGTGGGATCCTTGCCCCTATCGCGCTCATCCTCTACGGTGTTGGCATAAGCAACAAACTTCATTGGATGGTGCCCACTCTAGGACTTGGTATGCTGAATTTCGCAATTGTTCAAGCGACTAATGTTGCGATGGTGTACGTGATTGACTGCTATCGACCAGCCGTGGGAGAAATTACAGTGTCTATTTTGGCTTTTAAAGGTGAGCTAAATATATTTGAACAAGGGACAATCCATCCGAATGTGATTCTTTGCTAACCTGCGCGACAGCGGCATTTGGCTTCTTGCTGTCATTCTATACAAATCCTTGGATTGATCTCGAGGGATACGGTAAAGCGTTTGGGGAGATGGCATGTATTTCTGGTGTGCTCATGGCCATTGTTGTCGTGTTCTACATCTGGGGTAAAGATATCCGTCAGAAGAGTTGGAAATGGAAGTTGATGGAAAAGTATGGTCATTGGGAGGTGGACCGCGAAGTTGGAGAATAATGGGCTCTGGTATTTCCGCAATAGTATGCAGCCCATCGCATGTTGACAAACAATGTATGAGCTTCTCTCTCGTTCGGTATTAAGTCCCATGCACTGCAAATTTGTTGTACACCGTACATATGTTGTGATGAATCTTTATCCGCAGTTCGTGTCGGCTCCATACTGTAGATCACGCATATGAGGATCCACCGGAGATCCGTGACTTCCCACCCGCGGGAACCACATTGCTCTTCAGACCTCGGGCCCGGTTCATCTAATGAGTTATTGAGCTAGAAACAGCATTTGACATATTTTCTGGAGCTAGCATTCTCATTGAAATCAATTTCACTCAATAGCGCATAGCTCCCTCTTGCTGACTGGACATTAGGCTCGTCAAGTCTCGCCAGGGAGTGATCAGCCATGGAGCCTCATGTCGTGAAGGACAGCTTCTGCACCTACACGGGCGAAAGCGAGCAGCTTGATGCCACTATCTTCTTTATATCAGGGAACCCAGGCTTGATTGGTTACTATCGCCCATTCTTGTCCCTGTTGGCGCAGAATCTGGGTGACGATGCTCGGCATACCGACACAGACGACTTCTCTAGAACCTCTTTCCAGATCTATGGATGCAGCCTTGCGGGGTTCGAAGTGGACTCTCATGAAAAGAAAGGTACCAAAAAGAAGCTGTTTGATGTAGAGGATCAGATCCGTTTTGTACATGGCAAACTTGAGTCTGTGATCGCTCAGAACGCCGCTCGGGGTGTCCACCGCAAACAGAGAGTCATTCTCATTGGCCATTCTGTGGGTGCTTATATCGCTATGGAGGTTCTAAAGCGACATCGTGAAGGCATTGCCGCTAGCGACCCTGGCGCATACGATATCATCGGCGCAGTGATGCTATTTCCTACTGTCAAAGATATTGCCCATTCTCCATCCGGGCAGAAACTCACGGTATGCCACTGGAATGCAGACTTTTTAGTGGGAATTTGGCTAATGATTCACCTCCATATTGCAGATGCTGTTATCTATAATTCCGAAATTTGCTCTCGTCATTGGCTTCCTTGCTCGGCTGCTTACTTTATTTTTACCAACCTCCGTACTGCAAAGTGCCATACGGACGGTGATGAGAAACCCTCCAAAACATGCATTAGAAACTACGTTTGACTTTTTAAAAAAGCCGGGTGGTGTGAGGCAAGCACTGTAAGTTGGACGACTCCTTGTCGGTGATCGATACTGACACTTGAAAGATACATGGCTGCCGATGAAATGCGCGTTATCAATACCGACAAGTGGACAGATGATGTCTGGGGCATTGGAAGTTCTCAGGAGCCCATCACAAAGATGTTCTTCTACTTTGGGCGGAATGATCATTGGGTTGCCGAAAAGACGAGAGACGAAATCATTGAGCTTCGAGGGCGCAAGGATGGACTGGGGCCGAAGATGTTCGTTTGCGAAGAAGGCTTACCCCATGCATTTTGTCTCAGTGAGTTTCTTGAGTTTTCTTCACTCTGCGATAAGCTGTTGGCGGAGCTAATATTCTATAGAGCACAATGACGTGATGGCTAAGAAGGTTGCTCAAATGGTACAAGGCATGGAATAAATTGGGTGTCTTGTATGTGATAAACCGGGTGACATTTCTTGTGGACATAAAAGAGCATAGAAACTGCCCTAGGACAGAATTGATGCAGTGCAACGGGTATCTCAAGCGACGCTACGCCACCTCTCCATGCACCCTTATTGAATTTTCAGAGGTAAACTGCGACGAAAGTATAAAAGTCAAAGATTCAAAACCATACGCCGTCAATGAAAAGTCTTCGCAATGATCAAATGCCGGAATAGGCATTCCAATAAGGTAGATGCGCCTTCTATTGCTGTTGCCCAGGGATAAAGCCAGCACGGCGGAACAAATCGCCGAGAACATCGGGCCCGGGTTGCTGGACACTATGCTGCTGCTGCTGCTGTTGTTGTTGATACAACTCCGCTTGTAGCTGCTGCTGCATGTAATTTTGCTGCTGGGCATGTTGAGCCTGTTGAGCCTCAGCCTGCTGAAATTGCTGCAGCAAATGAGGATTCATGGCAGCTGCCGGTTGAAGGGGCGGAGGAAGATGATGAGCGCGCACAGTAAACCCATCATCTTGAGCTCGTTGTTGCCCAAAGAGATCTTTCAATGAAATTGTTCGACCCATAGGGACGCTCGCTTGCACTTCTTCCGTAGGCGCAGCCTGTGACTCGGCTGCTGTGGCGGCGTAATGCAAGCTGGACTGGCGCATGGCTTCGACGCGCTCTTTAGCGACCTTTAAGCTGTCTCCAGCACGCGCGGCGCACTCAAGGATCAATGTAGCATTTACGGTGCGCATTTCAGAGGTCGAGTTTGGCGGTGGCTCGGAGTAGATCCAGATTCCGTAGATGCGCGTGCTGGCTGGGTTGCCTGTCTGCGCGCTCGCCTCCTTCTCATCGTCGTCGTCTTTCAAGATCACATATTCGTCGGTAATCTCCACGTTCTCCCGGTCGGACAGTTGTAGGTCGAAGTTATCGAGACCGCGGCGGTTTAGCACGAAAGCTGTGTAGCGTTCCTCGCCAAGGCTACCAGGTTCCAGCGCGCACACGAACAGCGAGCCTTCGATGCCGGTCTTCTCCCATGAGCGGGTAGTACTGCTGAATATGTATATCACGGCGTAATTCGCGAGCGAGAGAATGGTGGTAATCGAGGGGTTGTGGCGGCGCAAAACGGAGAGGTTGAGCTCTTCATTGGACCGCAACTTTGGGGCGGGTTGCGTCGGCATGTCGGAGAGGTAGGCAGCGTCAGATTCGTAGTCGGTGTTGACGTGAGAAGCATGGTTGTTGTTAGCTCTTCGAGCCTTTTTTGAGGCCATGGCTGGTGAATGCGCGGCGTCGTGGGCGCTTCGCGTCGCTTAACAGTGGTTTGTGCAGGTGATGCCCAGCGAAGGAGGAGGGCGGGTCCACGAGTTCCCCATATCGTCATCGCCGCACTCTGCGAATCCAACTCCAACTCCTTCAACTCTTCTCGATTTCTCGACCCTGCTTGTGTAGCATGTGCTTACTTTCTCACCTGTCGCTCGCATTTACCATCTCCTCCTCGGTTCGATTACAATTCCCTAATACTACACTGCCGCCCACCCGTCGATCACATCCTATACTACACCACCATGTCTGCAGCCGCTCTCCGATCTTAGGCGTACTCGACTCCGCAATCGGATCGCCAGCCATTGATCGTCTCCGTCAATTGAGTCTGCTGGTCTAGCCTCGTCGATTTTCGCGTCTCGAACTCCATTTTTAAGCTCGCTTGAATTGCGCCCCTCCCCGCCGGAATTAAGAACCGCCCTCTACTTGCGAACACCATTCCTGCCCCCAACGCACGAAGAACGCCCAGTCGCATTCGCGCTCTATCGCCCTTTTAGCCATGCGATACACCTCAAGCAGCTCTTGAACCTGCAAAAAATCACATTTCGTCCAGTATGAGCGCCAAGGACCCACATGCGGGGTCAGCTCCGTCATCAGACTCAAGGCGTACTGAAGAGGCCGAAGACATTCCGGATCCTGGGGTGGATTTGTTCTCGCTGTCAAGTGCTCTCAAGGCAAGACAAGCGGATTTTACGCGCCGGCGGACGATCCGGGTAAAGATTGGGACGTGGAACGTGGCAGCCATTGCCGGTACCGAGAAGGACATTGGAAAGTGGTTCGTTGATGGCCAAGGCGTTTGTGAGAAGTTTTCTGGCGCGAAAGGCGAGGATATCAAGCACGCAGGAGAAACAGAAGATCCTTCAAGCGAATCGAAGAATAATCCAAAGACGAAGCCATTCCATACCAGCCCCGAGGAGATCGATCTCTATGTCCTGGGTCTACAAGAAATTGTCGATGTCTCGTCACCAACTGAAGCATTGAGGCCATTTGCCGATAATGGCCCATCAAATCGCTGGAAACAGTCGGTTAACAAAGCGCTTCCGGCGGGATATAAGCTCGTCTCTGAGGTGCAGTTAATTGGTCTCTTGCTTTTGGTCTACGCGTCACCAGCGATCGGGGAGAGCATCTCCTCAATCAGCACTACATCTGTTGGAACTGGCCTGATGGGCTATATGGGCAACAAAGGAGCAGTGGCTACTCGAATCGTTCTTGGAGAAACTACCAAGATAGTGTTCGTCAACAGTCATCTTGCGGCAGGATCTGACAAAGGCAGCTTGGAACGCCGGAACTGGGATGCAACACAGATCATAGCGCGTGCAAAGTTTGAGTCAACTGGGCCAAGCAAGGACCCACAGGAGGAGGCTTTTGACTGCATTGGTGATGAGGACTTCACTTTTTGGTTCGGCGACCTGAACTATAGACTGGACGATATACCTGGTGACGACGTCAGGCAAGTATTGGCCCGACACACCGAGAACGCATACGATACCGCCTGTCAAGAGAATAAGAAGAAAACCAGCCGAAGGAATTCCCAGGTTGACCCGGAGGATCACCCTAAGCAATCTTTGTCTGAATTCTCGCTTTCTGAGGAAGGGGGATGGCCAGAGCCCGTGACTGATGAAGAAATTGACCCTCACAATGACCCTGCGTCCCTTCAAACAACCATTTCTTCGCTAATTGTGCATGACCAATTGCGCATTCAGCAACAAAAGGGCACGGCTTTCCATAAAGGATGGCAAGAAGGTCCAATTACCTTCTTACCCACATATAAATATGACATTGGCAGTGTGGCAATGTTTGACACAAGTGAAAAGCATCGCGGCCCAAGCTGGTGCGATCGGATTCTATATCGCACACGCCGGGATAAGCTGAGACATGAACGGCTTGATCGTGAATTGGAAGAATCGCGGAAACGGGACCAGCAAATGGAAGCCCAGGGGCTCGACAAAGCTGTTGCGGATGATAACGTGATATTCGATTATGACCCAGACGTCGATGGAGCAGACTTGACAGGCAGTGTAGAGGAGTATATATCAGATGTCGACCGTAGCGACGTTTCGTCCGTTGCATCACATGCGTCGACTGAGGAGGTTGTTCATTTGAACCATTATGTCTCACACCAGGGCATTCTGTCTTCAGATCATAAACCATTGGACGCTATGTTTACATTGACGTTTGACGCTGTCCACCCCAGCCTCAAGGCCAAGGTTCATCAAGAGGTAGTTCGTGAGCTTGACAAAGTTGAAAATGAATCCCGGCCTGGCTTGACGCTTGTGGTGGATACTCATCACGATGGCAAGCAAACAACAGAAGATCCAAATGCCTTGGATTTCGGACATGTGACATTGGATGTCCCTGTTCATAGGTCTTTGACTATCGCAAACACAAGTGGTGCTCCAGCCACATTCTCCTTTGCAGAACGACCAAGTTATGGAGAAGAACGCAAGACAGAGACACCACCCTGGCTTGATATCCAAGTGGAGCATACTTTGGAGGAACAAGAAGGTCCACCGGGGACAGCTAATCCCGGGGCTGGCGCAACCCATACGCTCCATCCTGGCGAAGTGGCTAATGTCGACGTCACGGCTCATGTTCGTAAAATCGAGCATGTCCGCCTCCTCAATCTGAAGAAAGTGAAGTTGGAAGAAATCCTTGTTCTCCATGTTGATAGCGGCAGAGATCACTTCATTCCCGTCTCTGGTCATTGGCTTCCAACCTGTTTTGGTTGCAGTGTGGATGAACTGACCCGTATGCCCGAAGCTGGTGCCCGGAGTCTCATCTCTGGTGGATCACACAATCACCTAAATGAAGATGAAGTTCGCCTTTCTGCTCCTCGTGAGCTTTTCAGATTGACCGAGGCAATATCAGAGCTCGCAGAGCGTGCCGTCGCTGATTGGGATATGATTAAAGGCGAATCCGAGGTGGCACCGTGGACCAAAGACCCCTCCGGAACTACATGGCCTTTCCAACCCGATACATGGACTCTCCAAGAGCAGTCAAAGCGAGCGCCTCTATCAGCGTCAGTTCGCGAAGGTCTTGATACCAACGAGCCACTCCAAACAGGTTTTCCACCCGAGGTCCCCCCTCTCCATCGCCTTGAAATCCTCGCTGAAACACTCTTAACCTTCCTGAACTCTCTAAGCGACGGCATCGTCACTGCATCCGTATGGCAAGATATGGAAAAGCAGATGATCGCCCGCGAAAAGTCAAAAGCCCCACCTCGAACCTGGGAAGAAACCCAAGCCTGGGTCCTCGAAAACCTCGCCTACTCTCCAGCACACAGCGTCTCCTTCACTTTCGTCACATTTATGCTTGCGCGCATCGCAAACGAGGTCGCCCCCGTCCCCTCCATAACACCACAACCGCCTCGATCCTCATCCGCAACGAATCTTAAAAAGCGGTTCTCCGACTCGAGGAAATCCCAAGATGAACCCCAACCCGCTTCCACTCAATCCTCCATCCCGACTCCTGCATCCGCTGCTGCCTTTATTTCTGGCGGTAGCTTCCGCCGTAAACAGCGCTCTCCCAGCGTAGCGGAATCTTCAGGGAATGCTAAATCCGAGCAAAACCCTGCTGCGGCACGCAGGCAGGCCGTTGAATCGGCATTTGCAAATATATTTGCGAGAGTTCTCATCTCACCCTCTGTGCCTACACCGCCGAAAGAGAAGGAGCGCCGCGCGTCAGATGAGCGGAAGAAAGGAATTATCGAACCGTTCTTGAAAATGATTGGTGTGGATGAACGCGGTCCCTCTGGTGGTCGGGCTTAGTTGGTTTTTGTATATAATCGTTCTTATAATTGGAGTCGCTAGGTACCCGTGGACCCCGCTTGGTGGCTGATGTGGAATATAGATCTGCTATGTTTTGTATAGGGGACATTGAAAATTGACTTCCAAGGTTGTTATGTGGGGAGACTCGGCGTGGATATTCTTATAGTACTCAATTAATTCTCGGTATAATCTTTGACTCAGAAATGATCGATATTGTCTAAGTATGCACATGTGGGTAGTAATACTAGCACAGAGGCCTTGAATCTTTCAAAGGTACGTACACCTGCAGTTTTCCAAGGTTGTAGACCGGGTAACCGTATCCATCCAAGAACCTTTAATAGACCTCCTCTTGCCCAGGTGGGCTCCCGAGGAGATCCCCAATTCCATAAATATTTTCGAGCTCGACCATCGTGCGTCCATACTACCCACCACCCAAGCAGCAATAAACCTTGTTTAGTTCGTCAGCATCGCTCTGTTATCTCTAGACCTCGAACGAATTTCTCTACAACCTTGGAACCCAAAGCCCTTAGATAAATTTGGAAAGTCATTCCGAGTATATATACACCGAAATTCCGAGCACTTTGTGCTTCTGTCTTATCCTGCCGTCTGTAGAACCCAATTTCTAACCCATAAAAGATATTCACCCATTCCCTAACAATACCCCATATCCATAATGAAACACTCCACCTCGAAGAAAAGCCCGGAATAAATAATAAAAGTCGAAACGAATGGCATACAAGAGTTGATCGGCGCAACTCCATAAATCAACAAATGCGGTTACTGGAAACCCCTACCTCGGAGCTCCTCGGCTCGGATTCACAGGCTGCTTCTGCTGTGAATTAAACGAAGGGTCACCACTTTGAGGTGCTGGCTGAGCCTTTGACCGCGGAGGCGACTGCGATCTGAATCTCGAGCCAACCACAGCTTTGCCTTTACTAGCCTTGTAGCGAGATTTAACAGGCCGAGATAGACCGAGCATCCGCTGTAGCGAAACATAGCAACGGCCGACTGCCTTCCCAGGGAGATTTAGGATGGAAATGGCCAGCTGGGCGGGTATAACGATGCAAGCGCATGCCCAGTCGACGAGAATAAATGCGTATGATGAGCGTTGTGACGCCGCGGAGCGCTGGGCAGCCGCTGCAAGAGCGATCGCATCTCGTGTTTGCGCTTCTAGTTGCTGGAAACGAGTATCTGATTGAAGGTTTGTGACGGTCGTGCGTTTCTCATAGCGGCGCACTGCGCGGTTGAGTGCTTCGATGTCCGGCTGAATAGCATGGCGGGCTTCGAAGACGGCTTGAGTAATGAGGGACGGCACGTCGGGGGATTCACCTGGTGATTGCGCAGAAGAGTCTGGTGAAAGGCGTGAAGCTGCTGCCTCTGCTATATGGACTTCGAGTTCTTCGAGGCGTTTGCTGAGGTCTTGCACCTTGTCTGGATCAATATGGTGCTGTTCAGATGCAGATACGACGCGCTGCAGATGCAGGGTCCGTGCTTGGACCAGTTTGAGAAGATGTGCGAATGGTCGGATCTCCGAGGCGAGGAGAAAGATGGTGAGATTGTAGTTTGAGACAAGACCCTCGGAAGGGCGTGAGAGACTGGAACGAATGCCATGTAGAAGCCATGTGCCAATCATCGGGAAGATGAAACATGAGGCTAGTGCAGCTAGCTCGTGGATCTGTAGCTCCTTGATGGCGTTTGCTTCGGCGGATGCGTGCAGATGCGCTTGTTTCTTTTGCGGGTGCTCATTTGCGGCACCACTTTCATCATTGCCCTCTCCTTCGGACTCGATAGGGTCCATAGCAGGGTCTTGATACACCGGCAGCTCTCTCTGAACAGCCTGAGCCGATCGATACCAGTCCCTATACCAGGGTCATAAGTGAATTGCCGATGATTAATGGTGCAGTAGAGCGGGCGGAACCTACCATGGTAGCCGGACAGACCAATTGAGAAAAACGGCAGCAAGCACTATCAGTGTCACATCGGTAACAAAGACACTACCGTTCTTGAAAAGTACGCCAGCGATAGCTGGCAGGAGTGCCAGAACCAAGGGCGCAGAGTGCCAATGCGACGCCTCGGTTGACAGCGGATCGTCATTTCCCCTCGCGACCTTTGGGAGGAAAATGTCATCAGTGGATGAGCGGATGGAGTTGCGGGCCTCTGAGATCGTATCCGACAACGTGGAGTTGCGGCGCTGAGGCCATTCTGGCGTTTCTAGTGAAGCACGCGAGGCGAAGCCACGGCGGCGAAGGGATGCGCTGGATGGATTGCGGGGCGGAAGCGGAGATCGAGATGGTGATGGCGGATCGGCCATGGTGGAGAGCGTCCAAGACCCAAAGTCGGAAGTCTGAGGCTAGAGCAAGGTCATACGGACGTCCGAGACCAGTTCCTGCTGGTACGTGGAGGAGTTCGTGCCACCTTCAGCCGAGGTTGTTTATTGCTAACGCTGCCAGCTGCTTGTGGGTCCGAGGACGTCACGATGTACAGAAGTACCGCCATCCTGCAATCCGATGCTCTCAGCGATATTCTGGCTGCTCTAACTTGTGACAACGCTGAGTCTCTGGATACCCCGTCGGTGAATATGGCATTCTCAGCCTGTTCATCGTCTTTCACACGCTCAACTCCACTTGGCCCCATTTATTGCCCGATCGTCGCACACTTCCTTATACCAATTTGGGTCTCAATAGAGAACGCCTAACCACAGTGTACGAGCAACTCAGCCCCCTATAGACAAGATCTAGTTTCACAGCTCCTACCTCAGTGTGAATTCGCTCTATCCCTGACTCTCATTTCCTCTGTTTCGACCATCTAGATGGTTCACTCGACCATGGAATTCGAGCTCTTTTGTGATAAAGCCTCCATGCCAGATCCATTCTTCTTCTATATCAACTCCTTTGTTCCGGCTCATCTGAATGAACTGGCGGATAAGCTATTCTTGATTCCGATATTAGGCTATTCGACGTTCGGCTGAGTCGATATGCTCATCATGCCCACAGAGGTACCAGGCGCAAGCGATACCAAGCTGTATCCTTTAGCTGTGGTACTTCCTTTCCTTTCAATCTTGTCTTCAATTCTTTGCATTCCGCCTCTGATACTTCATGCAAAGAATCGCAACTTTCCGGCAACTGTTCTGATTTGCTGGTCATTGATCCTGAACTTGTTCAACATCATCAATGCTTTCCTATGGCCGAAGGATAACACCGATGAATGGTGGGAAGGGGCAGGCCTCTGCGATTTTGAAGTCAAGATTATGGCTGCGGGATATGTCGCTGTACCTGGGGCACTTGTGTGCATCTTTCGTGGCCTAGCAACAGTCCTCGATACCGACAACGCGATACTAGTCCCAAGCCGCGCTCAAAGATGGCGGAACAGGATGATGGAGATTTTGTTCTGCGGTATTGTTCCTGTGCTCGCCATGATAGGCCATGTCTTCTGGCAAAAGGACCGGTACTTACTTTTCGGGATATCCGGGTGTGTGAACAACTTTGATGAAAGCTGGGTCAGTCTCGTGCTGGGATGGATTTGGCCGCCGATAATCTGTCTTGTCGCAGCCTACTATTGCTGTAAGCTCATATACCTTGCCATCGGAAAAAGGCTGGAATCGATGTTAACAATCTATCCAGGCCTCGTGATTACCCGCATTCGCAAGTATCGAAACGACTTTGAACTCATACTGCACTCGGTCAACTCTTCAATGAACAAGTCCCGGTTCTTACGTCTCTTCTTCGTCGCCTTGTCCATGCTTGTCGCCATCTTGCCTTTGCAGGGCTACGTCGTATATTTGAATATCAAACTATCTCTCCCATGGCATCCATACTCTTGGGATGGCTCCAATGGATTGAAGTGGACACAGATACTCCGAGTGAAATCCTATGGTCAAGTCTTCTTCGACCGCTGGACGCCAGTTGGTATGGGATTCCTCATTTTCATATTCTGTGGATTCGGCCACGACGCAAAGAAATCCTACCGCACAGCCTGCCGATACATGGGATTAGGATACTGCTTCCCCAGCCTGGAGCGGCAATTAGATTCGCACACGTCCAGCAACCCTCGCAATGCCTCAAGCAGCACGACTCTCGTTGCTGCACCTCGGGGAATGGCAAAGCAGCTTTTCAAGTGGCGGAAGGGATCGAATCCCGATGTCGAAGGGGGTGTCATTTCCTCGACTTCAGCTGGCGCTGTTAAAAGATCATGGTTCCATGCTGTTTTCCGCCGTGGTAAGGGAGTTGAGAGTGATCAGCGCATTCTGCTTAAAAACGTGACAGTTCCCAGTCAGACTGTGTCGTCCAGTGCATGGGCGGGCTCAAGCCGCCGCCCTAGTCAGGATACGAATGGTCTTGAGTCCCCTGCGATCGTGGACGTGAAAGATTCTTCTATCCATGTTCGACAGGTGATTAGCCAGCAGTGCGAGCAGTCGAGATGATATCTTTCCGAGCCCATGTTTGCGATGATTTAGTTACCAACGGGCAATCTTTTTCATGTATTACTAGTCAAACCTCATCAACCCACACGATCGAAAGTCATTTTTATGCATATTAATTGAATACGCGGTTTCATGCAGCTCTATCAATTTCCTTCATTTCATAATAGAACGGGGTGTATTCAGGGTATACAAGTACAGTTAAATCACATATCCAACATCAGACCAGTCAGCGCCGAGTAGCAAGTACAGCTTCTTAAAGACCAATAGCCCAGCCATCTAAATATTCCCATATTCCAACAAAATGGAGTCGTCGGCCCAGGCTTTAGTGCCGAGTACGTCGTACGTTTACTCGTTGGATTCGGAGTTGGCGTTGGGGTTGTACGGACGGCTGAGGACCTCCAGGTGGCCTGTACAGCAGAAATGTCAGCAATTTATTATGAATCAAGTAGGAAAGGCAAGGTCACGAACGCTGCACAAGGCTCAAAGTAGTTTGCTTCTGGCCTTCGGCGTTCTCCCAGCTGCGCATGCTGGAATCGGCTTCCAGGTAGACGAGGGTACTATAGTCGAAGCGGTTAGCATATTGAATTCGCAATTGCGCCAATGAAAATAACGAATCGATGTTCACGAGATTGGCATCCAGTGACAGAGCTTAAACGTACCCCTTCGGCAAGCTCAGAAGGTAATCCCGCTGGCCACCCTCCACGAAGCTGGCGACCTTGAACCAACTGGTGTGCTTGTTCTCACCACGGCCAGTGCTGGTACCAATGGAGTACTTGATGATATCTTGGCCGGAAGAGGTGGCCTGCAGCTCGGGCTCGAAAGCGAGACGGCCAGTGAGGATCATGCGGGCGGCGTTGCGCGAGGCGGAAGAGCTGAAGCCGCGGGCGACCATGTTGGCGCTAGAGGCCAGGCGCAAGGTAGGGCGCAAAGAGCTGAAGGCAGACATTGTGAATGAATGTGTGGTTGGGAGGGAAGGATGAGAAGCGACAGTCAGGGGATACGCAAGTCGCGGTTTGATGTTCACGTCGTCCGCGGGAGGTCACGGCGGCCGATAGTGGCAGATTGCAGCTTTGCGATTATTGGCCAATTCTGCGACCGCCCTTCAGCTCACGTGACGGGCCCAAGAAGGGAAATCCGGGGTAGAATCCACTTTCTGGGCGGAGACGCAAGTTGCACGTCACCAGCAGGCGATGACGATGCGTGAAAGAGTGCCCGTTTTTTGGGCTCGCTTTGTCTGACGAAATACCGCAAATGCCACGCCCAGGGCATCGAATCAGAAGGTCGAATTGGAAAGGGGCAGGGGGCTAACCTCGACTCGCTGAATTGGCCCTCCGTCGTACCACCAGTCGTAAGATCTACATTCTCGGATGGGATGGGTGGCGCTGGGCCAGAGGTCACGCGGGTGGTGTCCCGTTTGTCTCAAGCATGCAACTAACAGCGATCGCACGACCATCGTGAGTTCTGAAAGGCCAAATGTAGTCTTGTTCCGTGGTCCGATGTGCTGGCAGCCAATAACGGCGCATGATCGTCTCCGTTATGACCACAGCATTTGCAAAATGGCCACGCGAACCATGTATACGAGTCATCACCCTGCACAACCCCCGCATTCTACGTTCTAAGAGCTGGGCGGGGTAGTATATAACCCGGCTGCTCACCCTGGAATCGGCTCAGGCATCTTCACTTTCATCAAACACTGCCATCCACACTAAACACATTGCATCCTATATCCATCATGGAGGAGGAACTGACCAAATACAACTCCCAATGGGTCTCCTTCCACATCAGAGACCACCTCAAAGATGGCCAGGTCTTGGTCCAGAACACCGTCATCGAAGGGTAGGCTTTCGAGCCCCCATGCTCGCCATCTATCTACTAATATCTCACAGCGGTGAATTCGAACACCCTACCCAACGCCGTCGATCTCTGTCCGAAGAAGAGATCGATGAGATGTCCATCCCCTCGGATGGCGTCGGCGAGATCACTGCTCGCAGCCGTCGTGGCAGCGAGGGCCGCCTGGATCTTTTTCATGACAATGACAAGATCTGCGAAATCCATTGGGAGAATCGTGGAGGAGATTATGTTAATCTGGTGGAGTTGTTGGATCCAAATGATAAATACAGAGTCGAGTATGGGGGATGGAGCCCAGAGGCAGGCCCTCTGGGACACGTCTACGTTGACATCAGCGAGAGAAAGCAGAAGCAGAAGTAGCTTCTCTCAACTGCATACGGCCGGTTGGCGAAGAAAGCCTTCCCTATTGCCGATTTTCCCTTCTATAGCTGTATCTCTTTAACTATAACTCTACCAAATTGAATGAAATGTTACCATTAGTGAGCCAAAGATCCTATTTCATGACTATCCTTGCATCGACCCATTTTATAAAGCACTCGTTTTAACGTGTCAGTCATGAAACAATGGCGGGATATTGAACCCTGATTGACGCCTGTGGCACTGTCTCCTGCCAGAAGGGGTAATCCGGGAGGGGAAAGAGACGTAGTGCGACCCCCAGTCGAAGATGGGGGATATCCGGGTTGGCACTCCATCACGAGGATGGAAAGAACTAGAGAGTTCTCTCTTTAGCAGAGTAAGCTAATGGCCTCATCTTTATGATCTGGCCTGGCTGGACGGGCTTCAAGGATACCGTTTGACCGTGTTGCAGGATTCAACCAGGCCTATGAGCTCTAAATATCAGCCTGGGTTATGAGAGATTCCGGATATACGACTTCAAGTCTGTAGATACAAAAGACATGGATAGCATACTGCCAGCTGCTCAGCTGCTCCGCTGACGGGGTGTACATGATCTCATCAACAGACATCTTCTGTTGCAGCCTCGCGCCAGAAATGGCGTTTGGGGTGTTTCCCTCGCGGGCGATGTCAACAATAACCAAGTTCTGTTGCCTTCCTCCCACATTGCCGAAATCATCACAGTTGACTTCAAGCCCAATACATGCCCCAATACATGATGCCGCGAGCTGTGATCATTGCCATCTGTTGGCTTTTCTCGGTCGTTCTGGCCCATTCATTGCGTTCGCTTGACAGTGATGCTTCTGTGGATCTCGCATTGTTCCATCTGCCCTCACAGTCACAGTATGTAAGCTCGCGTGACATTGTCGATAGTATCAAGCTCTACTCGATCGTCAATGGGAGCCCAGGCGACTACCTTCGTACTGCCACACAGCTTGTTACAAAAGTTGCGCCGAATTCCACATTTCGCGTTGTTGATGACCACTACATCGGGGAAAGTGGCATAGCTCATGTGAGATTTCGCCAGACAGTTCGTGGCATCGACATCGGTAATGCTGATTTCAACGTTAATGTGACTCTGCTCTCCCAATCTGAAAACCCCACTTATCTGATATTTCCTTGTATAGGTTGACCAAAACGGGAAGATCTTTTCATATGGACATTCGTTCCACATGGGGAATGCCACTGATGCTACACAATCGCTTGACAGCAATTCATCCGATCCATTTCCCGCTCTTCGTGCCGTTGCAGACGTTTTGAAGTTGTCGATCTCGATTGGAAAGGCATTCACAGAGCCAATCGCGGGAAGCAGGTCTCATGGACTGAAAGGCATATCAGGAACAGTTTCAGAGCCAAAGGCGACTTTGGTATATTTTGCAGATTCTGAGAATAACCTTCAGCTCACGTGGCGTTATGAAATTGACGTCGGCCATTCATGGATTGTGGCGTATGTCGATGCAGGACCCAGCAGGAAGATTCACGGTGTGGTAGACTACTTCGCGCACGCTGACTATGAGGTCTAGTAAGTTTATTTTATGGAAAGTCTAATCGCAAAAATTAACTTAACCCACCAGCAAATGGGGCTTGGATAACCCAACAGAAGGATCTCGTTCTGTACTCACTGATCCATGGGACGAAAGCGCATCGCCTTTCACTTGGATAGGAGATGGGACCCAGAACTATTCCACAACTCACGGAAACAACGCGATTGCTCAAGATCATCCGCTGGGTAGTGGCTCATATCTCGAGAACTTCCGGCCTGTTGATTCAGAATGCAAGTTCAAGTATCCGTATAATGTGTCCATGTCTCCGCCTGAATCATATATCAATGCCTCAATTGTGCAGCTTTTCTACACAGCAAACATGTACCATGACCTCCTCTATACTCTCGGATTCAACGAAAGAGCCGGCAACTTCCAGTGGGATAACAACGGAAAAGGTGGTCGTGATCATGACTACGTGATCCTCAATTCCCAGGACGCCGGGGGACTCAACGGTGCCAACTTTGCAACGCCCCCAGACGGAGATCCCGGGCGCATGCGTGTGGCAATGTGGGATGAGTCAACACCATGGCGCGATGGATCTTTTGACGCTGGCTTGGTCATTCATGAGTACACGCATGGCTGTGAGCAAATGCTGATACTAGTTACTAGTGCGTGAGACTAACAAGCCAATCCAGTATCGAACCGGCTGACCGGAGGCCCTGTGAACACTGCCTGTCTGAGAACGCTCGAAGCTAGGGCTATGGGGGAAGGCTGGAGTGACTTCATGGCTACTGTGATCAGGCTAAAGCCCAATGATACGCGTGCGACCGATTATGCCTTCGGTGAATGGGCGTCCAATCGGAAAGGGGGTCTGAGAGAGTACTTATACTCGACTTCTTTGACTACAAACCCCCTCACATATGCTAGTATTGTGGACTTGCAGACAGGACATCGACTGGGAACATTGTGGGGTACAATGCTATATGAAGTGTTGTGGAACTTGATTGATCAACATGGCAAGAACGACAGTCAAAAACCTGTGTTTAAGGGAAATGTGCCAGTCGATGGAAGGTATCTTGCAATGAAGTTGGTGATGGATGGAATGGCTCTGTACGTCCGATGGCTACTTGGCGCAGATGAATTTTGTTATTGACCTTCTAACATTAGTCAACCGTGCAACCCAACCTTCGTCCAAGCCCGTGATGCTATTCTCGACGCTGACACTGCCTTGACTAATGCAACAAACCACTGCAGTATTTGGAAAGGCTTTGCTAAGCGGGGTCTTGGATACGGTATTACGTCCAACTCCTCAGGCATAAATGATAACGACGATGTCCCTCCAGGTATCTGTTAAACGTTATTCTACGAAACATGTCATGAGATGACAGAGTGAGCTACAATCGAGAGAACCTCATATTCGGAACTAAGACCCCTCTTATTTCCAAGTATTCCTTAGGATGCGTTTTACGATGGTCAACTTTTTCTAGGGTAGCTTTATCAAATTCAAGTGGGAATCGAGATTCAGGAAATTGTTTCGTTCATAAATCCAATGCTCACTTAAAATTCCATTGACGACAATAGGCTACGACGCGAGAAACCTTCATGAGAATCCAAGGATAAGTCAAGCGGCATCCCTCAGACCTCATGAGCTATTTGGGTTTATACGGTGCGGCATCGAATGTACCTGTCTGGGTGAGAATACCAGCATGGCAGCTATTTCTGTCATGGAAGCGAATTTCGTATCCTTGACTATGAGAGTTTCAAATATTAGCAATTCGCCGATTCGTGGTTAGTTTCAGAGAGTCGAGACAAGCTTACCCTCCCTTAACAGCCTGTTTGACGCTCCATGCTTTGATGTCGTAAGTTTTCTTCCCAACGGGGACGTCGCTTGCAATATGGACACATTCATTGACTCCATTAACGGGAGGCTGTGCATAATTTGTCAAGAAAATGGAAAAGAACTTCTGATCGCCTCTATTTGTGATGATTAGGTTAACTCATAACACCGTTGTTAAATGAATAATTGAGATCAGTCTTACTCCACGGTGCTCCAAGTGATTCTGTTGTTTACCGTCAAATCCAACTCCGTGCCACCCCCTCCGTCGAAAAAGGGCTGGTCAACCTGCATTGCAGTAGAGATAGCAGCCAAGCTGGCAATCGCGGTGAGTGAAAACAGCATTTTGTCTTAGGAGAGACTAGCTCTAATCTTTGGAAGGAAGAAGTCTTGGATATTTGAGACTTGGTCTTGGGCAGTTGTTTAGAAACGAAGGCTACTCTGATCATCTTATTTATATCCACGAGAGCTAGTTGGTTGTCTCAGATCCCCAAATGCATGTTGGCTTTCACACTACTGCTGAAGTGCCTGTCTCACCATGAGAGACAAGGATGAGCTGGCCACAGCTCCACCTCGGATGGCGTGGAACTGATATGATTGTCCCCTGGTTTCTTTTGTAATTTGGGCAGAGGAGAAGCCGCCACCTAACAAACGGAGCCTAAAAGTTCATTCGCTCTCATTTGTCTAGTCTGGCCTTACACTGACCCCTTGGAATACCCCTCTTCCCCGTTTGATGTGATATAAACATTACTGCATCGTTGCTAATGGGACTGTGTTACCATGAGGAAGTTTATGGAGCATTAGCAGGAGAAGCTCCCATACAAACCCTACACTTGAATTAGGCGGAGAAATATCCATCATGCTATTTTTGAATCAAATGATGCCTGTTGATGGTGTGAATGGGTGAATCTAAGAATAGCGAAGCGACACAGCCAAGGCGCGCACAATCCAAGGACTGGAGAGCAAGTCGGCAAAATATTCTGTCAACAAGCTGTGGCAGCTTATTTGCCTTAACAAATACGAGAACTTCCCGCCTCCGCATTCCTTAGCATGAATAATAAATGCAGTTCCAATTGGACCATTCGGCGGGTTCGTCCCGCTGCGGCTGAACTGCATAAACTGAAAATAAATCCGAAGGCAACAAGGCCTCACCATGGGTCTTTGAAATGGCAAGACGTGGGCTTTCTCTCTGTTCAAGGCCCTCGAAAACATAATAAGACAGTTTGATATTAAAGTAAAGTATTCTGACAATATTTAACACAATATTATATGTATAAGAAAATCAAAACACCGCCCCGCCAGATAATTGCATAGTTCACATCAAACGCCCTTCGAAACGGATGTAGTCTGAATAAAGGTGGACTCGACAACAATACCATTGTCGAGCTGACCGTCCTTCGAGTTGGAAGTGATGGACTGTAGCCGCCCATCCCTCGAAACGCCTTGAACATAATTTGTAAGACCAATCTCATCGTTACTAGCCATTATCGCATCGAACCCAAAGTCGAATGTGGGGGCCCGCCCCCGGCTGCTAAGATTGTATCTTGGTCTCTGAGTCGACTCCGTCCCTACGGAGAAGCGACACTTGGATAAATGGGTATGTGTCATCTTAACGAGTGGTGCAAGATGAGGCATACTAGCTGTGACTATTGCCACGGCTGGCTCGATTGTAGACCAAATGAAGACGCGACTCATGGCCCGTGTCATGTCAGGATCGATGGTTCCCAGATAAATGAACCAGATGCGCATGATACTGGCAACAAACACACTTTCGGGGATTATTAAAGTTCTGACAGCCGAGTGTAAGGGAGAAGCAAATCAACTTACAAGATTCCGAGCGCCATGATTGCCAAGATAGACAGTTTTTTTCTTATGCTCATATGTAGCATGATGATTCTTGGGAATGGTATGAGAAGAATAATTACCTCATTGAAAATGTTGATGCCTCCTCCAATTAAGAAAAAGCGGTTGAAATTGATGCATGTTCCGCCGGGCACATCGCTGTAATCCCAGGACCAGAAGTAGCTCACAGGCCTGCAGCCAGCACACAAGGTGACCCACATGACAATCGAATATGAAACAGTGATAATGATTGTAAAAATGAGAGCCGTTTTCATGAGGGGTTCCAAAGGCGAAAATATTCTTCGGTAGAATAGCAGAATTGAGACCCTTGTGAGCAGGCAAGCACCCACGTAGACTACATTGTAGAAGAAAAGCAGCTAAAGAAAGACACAGTCAGTGGAAATTGCACTAGACTTTGAAGTGGAGTATCGGGGTGACGATCGAACTGACACGGTATATCTGCACAACTTGATCCACTGATACTACCCAAACATGCTTCCTCGTGCCGGATTTACCTCCTAGAAAGATACTCGTCAATCGAACTTTCTTTGGCTTCTAAGGCTCCGCAGCTGTCTCACCTTCAAGGAGTATTATAGTCGAAGCCACAGTAACGATCTAGATTGATCAGCTGGAACAAATTCAAGCCAGATTGAGAAACACTTACCAATGCTGCGATGATAGTCCAGTCGTCTGCTCCAAGCCGATGCTTTGTGACAACACGAGTAGCCACGCGAAGGACCACAGTTACAACGGCGACGCAGATCACCCCCTGCACGGCGCGCTCATCATGTCTCACATAGTCTGACAAGTTGATTTCCGGAGGGGGCGGTCCGTACATAGCCCATACTGCAGGGTCCTTGACCATTGCGATCGGCTTTTGCAGGGGTGAATAAAACCATTCAAAAATTTTGTCAGGGAACAATGGAAGAACATCCCCCCTGCTAAAAGATATAATCTACAAGCGCATTGATCGAGTGCAAAGAACCGAACTTCATCAGCTGGGGGCTCTTCATTCGGGTTGTCATTTCTTTGTTGGATTTGACGCCACAAAATCTAAATCGTAGATAGCACGCGGCCGATCATGCCGCTGTCCCGATCCGGCGCTGTAGACACGAGCTGTCATTTTAAAAGCCGCAGTATGATAGGGCGGCATTTTCCACCGAAATGAACTATTATATCTACTCGACAAATCCGATTGGGTAGTTGGAAGTCGAAGTTCATGAACAAAGGAGTCGTCGACGTAGGGCTTGCCAGGCAGAATTTCTTAGCGACGTCCCCGGTACCCCCGGAGGCCTAGACCCTGGACACCGAGCGATCCACGGCTACAGCTACTCAGGCGAGGGTCTGGGCCTAGGATATCTTAAATGCTGGTGCAGATCTTGCGGGGGCCTTATCTGCTTCGAGTCAGATGCCTATGAGGCTTAAAAAGATATGACTAGTCGCAAGGCGTCAAGCTCGTATTTGGTCTTAAGACTCCGAAGAGCCAAAAAGGGGACAAGCGAGAGATTCAATGATGAAAAATCACATTAAACAAATTTTGAGTCTCATAGAACTTCATATCAGAGCCTCGCCTCGGTGTCTTCTGACACAATTACATTGTATGAAGCCTAGAGCTAGTTCCACTTAAGATCCGCGGTGAAATCTCCTCCTCCCCGTGAAGAAAAATAACTCAGAGTGTCCGATATTCTATTCGGTCGGCATAGAATGTTTTCAAAAGCATGCCACCTAAAAAGGCAGCAGAAACGGTTCATATACAGCGGAGCAAGTCGCGGGCCATGTCAACGCCGAAGGCAGCATGCGGGGAAACAAGACCCCATCTATGTGGGATTGTGGAATTTCCTGAGGAACTAACTATTCAATGATCCAGTAATAATGCTCATTTAGAGCATGGATCTGCCACTTTTGCTGCCGTACATATGCCGTGCCTGTACATACTCCAACGCGATCTATGCCTCTGGCAAGCCCCGCATCGTGCCAGCTGGTACATGTACATCAAATGCAGGACAATGACGATTTATCGGCCTTCTGGCCTCCGATGATGAGAAATTAGCCTATCTAAATGCTCCCTTCGGCTCTTTGGTGCGGTGAACTGAGCTCCGACGATGAGGGACATAGCGCTCAGTACACTATAAGTACAGCTCCGTGCCCACACTCCCTAGCTTATTCAAATTATTATCTCAAAAGTTCACATCTAAAACATGTCTTCAAGACTTCAAGGGAAAGTTGCTATTGTTACTGGCTCATCTTCTGGGCTTGGCCGTGCTATATCATTGCGATATTCGCGGGAGGGAGCGAAGGTCGTATGTTCGGATCTGAGACCCTCGGCGCGCCTTGACTTGGGCGATGAAGGAGAGATTGACACGCATGATCTTATCAAGAAGGAGGGTGGACAAGCTATCTTTGTTAAGGCTGATGTGGGTGTTCCAAGTGACTGGCAGGCTTTGGTTGAGGCTGCAGCGAAGGAATTTGGGAGGGTCGATATGTGAGTTTTGAAATCCTACGGCACCGATTATCTTTTGATGAGAAATTTGCGAAATTTTGTCCAAGATGTTGGAATAACTAACTATCGTTTAGTCTTGTGAATAATGCAGGTGTAGGACTCGAAGCACAACGCCCGAAAGCTAGGGTGCACGAGACGGAGGAGGATGTGTATGACATTACCATGAGAGTCAACACCAAGTCGGTATTCCTAGGGTGCAAATACGTCATTCAGCAGATGTTTGCTCAGGAGCCTCACCCCTCTGGCGACCGAGGATGGATAGTCAACATTTCGTCTATCATGTCTCTGATCGCAGGGCACTACAATCGTGAGTCAAGCCTGCCTCAAAAAGAACAATAGTACTACGATGCTAACAAGAGCACAACACAGCATCATACTGCGCATCTAAAGGGGCAGTAAGCAGCCTCACTCGCCAAGTAGCAATGGACTATGCTAGCGACAAGATCCATGTGAATGCCATCTGTCCAGGCTGTAAGTGACCCATGAACACTACGGGATCTAAGCTAACGATAATCAAGACACCCAAACAGCCATCTTTAAGGAGACAACAGAGGCAGGAACCTCCATTGAAGATCTGAATCGAAAGCATCCCTTCAATGGCCCTGGCAAGCCTCACGATATCGCCAAGATTGCAGTAGTGTTAGCAAGCGAAGACGCAAGCTGGGTGACTGGGGCAGCCTGGACAGTCGACGGGGGCTATACAGCGCGTTAAGGGCACCTCAAAGCCCCCACGCGATCACTGCCAAGATGCCAGCGCGGGATCTTGACGGTCCCAAGCCTCCTGACCGCGTGGCTTCTGAATTTTAGGGCATTCTCCTGGTCAGGGGCTCTGGATGTAGATTATCTCAAGACCCTTAATAAAGTGATCGAGTCTTGTGTTTGCCTGCTGATCTCTGGACACTGGCTTGTAGATCTGCCTTGAATTTATTGCCTTACTAGTAGTGTGTGCGGGCGAAGTCTGATGCTTGGACGGTGTACAGAGTACACTGCGAGAAACACGGCCCTGTGGGCCAATGGAGACGGACCGCGCGGGCCATGTCTACATTTGCCGCGGCCCGAGAACGTGGCATACAGAAGCAAAAATTGATTGACATCTTCATAATTCTGATTTTGGGGCTCTTGGTTGTGGGGCTTAATTTGCTTTACGAAGAATTACGGAAAAGGGGATGGGGATCATCCGTGTCAATCGTGCTAAGGTTTCCCTCTGGAAAGCATCTTCAGTGCTCCGTAGCAATACATTCGCAACGTTGCTGGTGAGTTTTAAGCTTAATAGCGTCCCTGGTCCTATACTAGCGCTTTTTTTCGATAATGAGCTGGATTGGGACTTGGTCAATAGAGTTTTGTTCGGCGGAAGCTCCTCCGTCTTTCTTCGTCCTACTTTGAAACCCAGCAACCTGCTATTTCCCAAGTTTAGAATACAAAGCTGCAGAATATTAAGTTTCTTGGGCCGACATCAATTTGACACGCATGGTTTCCACAAGCCATGTGCTCAGGCAAAAACGGCATGAATAAACATTGGGATTATTTCTGGGAACCTCGTGGCGCCAAACTATACGTAGTATTCTGGAAAGCACGTCAGAAGTGATCGTCTGAGCTAGTGCCCAATGGCTCCATCAAGTCTTGCCTCACATGAGTCGCGTTTGCGCGACTAATCCATGTGGACAATTGTGCCTGCCCTATGCGGTATACTCAATTCCGGGTCTATTTTTTGATACGTCCACGGGCTGCACAGACAAATTGTGATCAGGAAGATGCATGTACTCGGGGAAACAGGCTGTACATTAACACAAAACTTTACTCCGTAGTTGACTATAATGTGGAATTGGGTTTTGTTCAGACAAAGCACTTCATTGTGATCCACCATCTTCTTGACAGGTGCCGGGGTAAATTCTTCGGCAATAACATTGAGTTAACCAAGCGGGCGGTAAAACGAAAGTACGGAGTACAAGCCCATGGGTACTGAAAGATCGGCGAAGGATCAAGCTAGAACAATTGCAGAAAAGCTGCACGGTTCACTAATTGAACTGCCAGGACGATTGGGCATTACAGCTATGACCATTTCCAGTGAGGGGAGCGGGAGGGGGCGACTTTGGCCCCTCTGAAGTCATGAAGAACATACGTCTTCTTGAGGAGACAAGCCCGACACCAAAATGCTCTAAAGTGCGTAGCGTGAGGAAGCATGGAGGATCGACACACATACTGCATTAGTCGTTTTTCGTCGCCCAATTTCCGAAGGAAGGGTTTGGCCAGTCGTGGGTATGGAGTAACGGGGCGCCTTATCATCAAGATGGCATTCTGCAGCGGGGCATAATTGGCAATATCTTATAGGATTATGGAGTATGTCTCATTGGAATTACTTCGGAGCTTCTCTGTATGTGGATTCGGGACTGTGCCGAGTGCTCTTGTGGATATAAGATTCTGGACTTGTCAGATGCATAGAAATCAAAGGGTCCGGGCAAGAGGAAAGTAACGTCTGATGGAGAAAAGGCTGCATAAGTGCAGCCACCGTTGCAACCCATCTTGCACTAATCTCGTATGAAGGGTGTTAACAGATGATGGTTGTCAATGCTTCAGCCTTAGTGCCTCAGTGGGCCAACTTCAAGGCTGTGTTGGTCCGTGTGGTGGATAGAAGTGGGTTTGCAGTGTAAGCTGTCTCCAGCTGCATAGCTCGCGTTGTACATGTGAAGAAGGGGCCAATTGTTGATTTCAGGTGCATAAACTAGGCGACTGGCCCTGACTGTGCCGCAAGCTTTGCATGCTCGGAGCATGCCGGGAGATTGTGTGCATGGCATCTTCCCGCGCCAACCAGGCCCCAAACTCCAGAATATGTAGGTGATTGGGAAGTTTTGGAAACTCAAGTCCCCGCTCTTGCCGATGGAGTTGTCGGGTACGCGAGCCGCGCGCTATCACAGAGAAGGTGGGCCGCCCCTGAGCGATGAGGCCGACAGACCCCGACAAGTTAGAGGGCAACTACCCTGCGTGCTCGAACTGCTTGAAGGGGGCGACAAGTCGAACAGGGACTTAATGGGACTCTACTGTACCTGAAACTTCAAAAACATGGCCAGGCCCGTGCTTTCCGCCATTGCTGGTGTGGGTTTGTGCGGGTGATAGTGGATTCTGGAGAGGGGCACAACGGCGCACAGGTTGTGAGTCTCTCTGGTTATTAATTCTGCTATGGTGCTGGATATTGATTGGGCTATAGCTCGCCCCATGGATTTCCAGACCTGGTGGAAGAATTCTAGACCGCAGGAATTGTGATGTCTCCTCTCGTGTTCCACGATCTACAGGATCAAAAGTCCAGGCAGGAGCACGGCTGCTCTCTGGCGACGTCAGCTCATCTCAGCACACAGGAACACCCACGCCAAATGCATGCTCTAAAGATTGGAGCCACTAATCCCAATTTAGGAAGTTGTTCTGTCAACCTATTGGGGCTCTGGACTGGCTGTGTGCTTTTATCCCTTTGTATGCCCAAGCCCTGCGAGGCCAATTAGATACGTCAAGTCCCTGGAAAGCCCTTCTAAATTTCAAATATCAAGGTTTGAGGCTATCTTGAATAGGTGTATTATACATTATATGCGTAGTTTCGTTTGAGTACACCTGACCACCCCTATGAGATTAATCATTTCGAGGTGAAACACCACGAGTTAGGGCAATTCCAGTGCCACCCGGATCAAAGACATGAAAACAAGACCTCACCCCAACGGAGACACGAAGCCAACGTGGCAGAAAAAACTTCTTGGACCAGCGTTCCCTGGTTCCTCGACGAAGAAGGATCACCCATCGGAATACGGGGCCCGAATCGCTTAGAACGCGAACGGGCTCTCCCACGTTTTGATTTACACCTTCTGGGCGGACCGCACGTAAGTCCGTGCATGGCAAGTTCTCCGGCAGCTAATAGTTAGTGTTCTATTAGTTGTGCTAGGTTGGAGGGGAAGACCCGAACATCGAGGGTTCCCCTATTTCGGGAATGGATAGAATCGATACGCAGCCTGCGCAGCGAACTTTATAACATAAATACGACCTGGGACGCAGGGAGCTCAAGGAAAATATCTACTGGAAACACGAGCTGGGATCTTTCAGGCGCGAAATCTCCGAGCCCAACAGAGTTTCTCGGTGGAAGCCGATGAAGGCCGTGACTGCGGAGTCTCGTACGGCCTCGTACCTGGTTTGTCGAGTTCTCGAGTCTCCCTAATTTTCTTGGGACTTTCCCCCCCACTTTGGTTCCTCTTTTTTTGTAGTGTTAGCCTTGGAACGGTGTAGTTCTATCTACCCCCTTCCCCCCTTTCGATTTCTCTTCTGTCCTTGAGATTTCTCTCGGTGAAGCGTCCCCAGAAGCAACCCCCGTCCTGACCCTGACCTCTCGGCCTCGGCCGCCCTGCACCCCACTTGCAAGCCTCCAAAAGGGCCCATCCGACCTAGATTGGCCGGTATACGGAAATTGGCAAATAGCTTCCCCATTGACCCGCCATTATTCATTTACTTCCTCGATCTTATTACCTGATCTCGGGAGCTAGGGCTTGTGAAAGCTAGAAGGGATAATCCTATAATTCGGTTCCCGAAAAGCAAAAAGTGCCCTCCCATTGGAACCTTGCGCAACGCAGACACAAAACTCAAAAAAGACACCGTTTTCGACGCTAATGAAAGTCGATCTGCTTCGAATTCTGGCTCTCGACACTCTCTTGTACTAAACAACTCGCTCCCCCGAGGAGCTACAACTATCGACATGGGTCTTTTCAAGCGTAAAGACTCGCGCCACTCTGTCAGCGAGAAGGACGGCGATGAGTCCTTCACGTCTGTCAATAGCGCTCGCACATCGGCCACCTCCCTCAAATCTCCTGGTTATAAGGGCAGCGGCATGCCTGCCTCCATTCCCGAGATGCCTATCGCACGACCTCCCGACCCAGCTTTAGACCCCGCAGCCTACCTTCGCAGCATTCATGCAGTTCGCCAGCGAGCCAACCTGGTGATGACCAGAGCCAAGCGCAATCGCCTGCAGCATTTCGACGTGGATATGACCAAGTTCAAGGCGACAGCTTCATATGTGGTATCTATCATCAAGGTAAAGTAGACCTATAGAGCAGGAGCCAAGAACCAGGCTAGATGGGAACAATACAACTAACTCAGCACCAACAGAGAGACTACGCTCCAGACTATCAAAATATCCCTCCTCATGGTCGCTGGCAACACTTCGACGTGGGTGGCCGGCCCCGAGTCAATCAACTACTGCAATCCTGGCCCAGCCGTATCGACGCTCAGGAACGCACTCGCCGCTTAATAGACCTCTTCGTTATTTCCGTGTTATTGGACGCAGGTGCCGGCAACAAATGGTCCTACAAGTCCAAGGAATCCGGAAGAATCTACTCCCGCAGTGAAGGTCTCGCAGTGGCCTCTCTGGAGATGTTCAAGTCCGGTCTTTTCAGTAGCGACCCCACCGAGCCATGCCAAGTCGACGGCGCAGCCTTGAAGAATATGACAATCGACAAGCTCGCACGGGGCATGCAGCATTCGGAGCAAAACCAACTGGCAGGAATCGAGGGTCGTGCGGGGCTGCTCGTGCGTCTATCGGAGGCTCTCAATAACCAAGAATTCTTCGGCGTGGACGCTCGCCCAGGAAACATGCTCGGTATGTCAAAATAGGTCTGGAAAATCATGAACTGTGCGTGTAGCTAACCAGTCTGCGATTCAGACTTCCTTCTAGGCCACCCCTCTACATTAGCTTCCTCCGTTCCTATAATTCCCGTCACCACGTTGTGGACAGTCCTGATGGATGGCTTCGCCTCTATCTGGCCTCCATCCCGAACATCAATCGACGGTATCGCCATCGGAGACGCCTGGGTGTGCTCAAGTCTACCTCCATCTCCTCCCGCTTTCCCTTGGGAGGCCATCATGCCTTTCCACAAATTGACCCAATGGCTGTGCTACTCATTAATGGTGCCTATGTCAAAACTCATGCACATCCATTTCGCCGGCACAGAATTATTGACCGGTCTGCCCGAATATCGCAATGGCGGGCTTTTAATCGACATGGGACTCTTGACTCTGAAATCTCATGATTTGGAGCGGGGCATCTATGCTTATAAGGAGAATGCGCAGATCAAGGGCCAGCCTAGCGTAGAGGTTGTTCCTCTCTTCTCGACCGATGACGATGTGATTATTGAATGGCGGGCTGTTACAGTAGGCTTCCTGGATGAGCTTCTCGATGAGGTTAACAAGCAACTTGGGTTGACCTCGGAGGAGGAACCATTATCACTTGCCCAGATGCTGGAAGCTGGTACTTGGAAGGTAAGCATTCATTGGGTGTCCTCAATATTCTGAATTTATTACTAACATTGTCATAGGGTGGTCGTGAAATCGCCGAGGTCTCAAGACCAAACACCAAGGAGCCGCCAATCATGATTCGTTCAGACGGCACCGTATTCTAGTGCCATTATACGCACGAGCTTTAATGGATAATGGGATAACTGATCTGCGCCAACCTTTTGTTTTCAATCCTTGTCAGGAGACATTGGCGTGGGTTCTAATGAACTGCTGATGATGATCTTTGTTGATTCCCCGTGACCCGCCTACTCTTCGGTGCCGATATTCGACTTTCATTCGACTATTGCAACAGTTCTACTTGGACCGCTTGCATGGTGTCGCATTATAATGACGCCTTTTGTGCTTTCTTCCGGATACCACTTTATATCTTCAATGGTCTTTCTTTCGATTGTGTTTTATCTACTTCAAATAGTATATTATTTCTATACTCGTGATATGCGCTCATTGGTGCATGGCAATAGACGTGAACTGTGTGACCGAGGTGATCCTGTATAACTGGATAGTGAATTACAATTTCGGCCACAACTGTAGAAAAATAAAACAAACCTTGGAATAAAATAAAATGTTTGCTGTCCTCTATTGGCGTGCTCAACAATTAGACGTTGACCCGCTTGGATTCCCTGAAATGTCGTCATCCCGTCCCTCGGCTATTTCAGCGCTGGCTGTTGCATGCCATTGAGCGCTTACTACCGGCGATTCCCCGTAAATACCATTGCGGACACATACTTTCAGCTGGAATGATCATCGTAATCTCCGAATCTCGTATGCCAAGTTTCCACGTGGGGAGAGCTGTAGCCCAGAGAACTAGCACCATTTCACGTGACCGGCCGGGATGGAGTTGATCCGTCTCTCCGCATCTTGAACGAAGCTGCTCTCGTCGTCTTATCTCGGCCTTCTCAATTCCTTCTGTACACCCTGATAAGCGTTCGTCATAACCCCCACCTTCATTCGCAGCTTCTTCAGCTTCAGTGCTCATCGGACCTCTGCACTGAGTTCGAAGTGCGTCACAGCGCCACTGTACAAGCGTCCCGCTCTGCGGGGCATTTGAGCTCAACTACAAGCATACCACCACTATGGACGCCCGAAAGAAGAAGAGGAAGGTTTTGTTGATGGGTAAGAGTGGTTCAGGGAAGTCGTCTATGCGCTCTATCATCTTTAGCAACTACGTGGCCAAAGATGTGCGCCGCCTGGGTGCGACGATCGATGTCGAGCACAGTCATGTCAAGTTCATGGGCAACCTGACCTTGAACCTTTGGGATTGCGGAGGGTAAGTCATGCTTCAGAAGTACATACTCGGAGCGCTCGCTAACTCGAACCCCGCACGGCTCATAGTCAAGACGCCTTTATGGAAACCTATCTTGCCTCACAACGCGGCAACATATTCTCCGACGTTGCAGTTCTGATCTACGTTTTCGACATCGAGTCCCGTGAGGTAGATCGTGATCTCGATACATACAATGCGATCATTGAAGCCCTGCGCGAGTTCAGCCCAAATGCCTACGTCTTCTGCCTCGTCCATAAAATGGATCTCATCCAGGCCGAGCACCGTCAGCGCATCTACGAAGAACGCTCAGCTCTGATCCGCAGCCGCTCCGCGCACTTCCGCGTCGACACCTTCGGAAGCAGTATCTGGGACCAATCACTTTACAAAGCCTGGGCCGGTATCGTCCACAAGCTCATCCCCAACCTCACAGTCATCGAGCGATTCCTCTCCGCATTCGCAAAGAAAATAGACGCAGAAGAGGTCATTTTGTTCGAGCGCTCGACCTTCCTCACTGTAACCTCTGTTACATCCGAAATCGGCGAGCTAAACCCTATCTACGATCGTCATGAGCGCCTATCCAACATCATGAAAGCCTTCAAGCACTGCACAGCCCGCAACACCCTCACCACGCCCGCGTCAGCAGGCTTCGTCGTCATGCACACCAAGACACCCCAGTTCAATATCTTCCTCGGCCGCTTCACAGATAACACATACATCTTCATTGTCGTCCCACCAGGCGAAGCGGCATACAACTGCGCCGTGCTGAACACCATGCTCGCGCGAGAGGGCTTCTCGAAATCCGCAGCGGCTGGCCGCACCGACGGCTTTCCGCTCCCACCGCAAGAAACACCGGATGACGGTATCAATGCAGCCGCTTGACCGCGTGCTCCTGGTCACTCTGTTCCCCAGTGACTAGGCTGCTTTTGCATTGGCAGGTCCATTGTTTCTGCTCGGGTTGTTTTGCCTTCTCCTTCTTTATATCGGGTATTGCGTTGAAGCGTAGTATCTGAGCATGTACAGCTGGCATATTTTTTGGGCTTATATCTTGGTTGATGAAAAAGTTTGACGGGCGCTGATACGATATGGCGTTGCGGTACGAATAATATTGCTTTCTTTCTTTTCGTCTTGTTCGGTACTTGTGCGAGTACTTAGTTGGTTTTGAGAATCGAGATACCCCTGCTGGTTCATTCTCATCGTTTTGTTTCCGTTCATGTAGCGAACGTGTACGATGCTTTTGCCTTGATCTGTATTAAGTTTGTATTTCTATCATCCAGACCATAGTTCATTTGCAGAGTATTGAAACACGCAGGAAGCGCTGTCCAAAAATCAACCCATACTATATGGTTTTATTTTCACGATCCCGTCAATATAAAGCTAGTCTAAGATTTGAGGGCCTTGCATTTCCGCCCGAGGTAACAAAGCTAAAACAGTGAGAGAAATGTCGGGATTGAATTATCTATCGGACCGGCCGGCCTCAACTCGAGTAAATGCAAGAGGCATAGGTTAAAGGGAAATAGATAGGGGAAATAAACGGATAGGTGTGGCTGTACAAATCATTCATGCTGAAAAGCATAGAAAGGTTCGAAGGGTCTTATTTTCCTTATTGCACTTCTGGCATGCGCACGGCGATATCGCCTGATTGTGTGATATATCGCACCCATGGAAGGGAGGGGTATTGAAGCTTTTGTTCAAGTTAGCTATGTCCAATATCAAGAGGGTTGGACCGGGAAATCGACATACCTTTGGCTCAGTGATCTTCAAGTACCGTACTTGGATACCACTGGTGGTGAAGTAGGGAATTTCAAACTTGACGTTAATGGGTCGCTTGGCCTTGCCCATTGCGCCCGCGCCACCCATGCTTCCTCCAAATCCACCAGTCATACCACCACCGCGCTCGTCGTCTCCCTTCACAGATGGAAGACCCAGCTCCGCCCGCATAAGGAACTCCTTGCCACCGCCAAACTGCTTAATCTTCCAGATAATTGCGGACTTCTCTGGCGCGTAGTGCACGGTACCAATATTTGTGCGGAATCGAGGCGAATCTGCATCTTCAGGGACGGGGACAAGAATCTCGACGTTGTTGGCTGTGCTGCGGCGCTTGAACTGTGCCTTGGCCTGCATGTTATTGCGGGTTAGCATTGCTTTCAATTAGACTGTTATATTGTGGAACTGACCTTGAGCATGTACTCAATACGTGATCCGGAGTGTGATTCCACTAAGCACTCAACCCAAATCAAAGGCTTGACTTGCGTGTTCAACCGGTAGCTCATAAGCTCGAATTCACCGTCAGGGGGAATGAAACTAATCGTCCGGTCGTTCTCGAATCTCGAAAGTCGCACACATTGGTGGAACTTCACGTCCTCCATCTCAACAGCCTTTCCTCGTGTAGCTCGGCCAGTCGATTCGAACATCGCCTTATCGTTCAAACCCAGTCGCAACTCTGGCATACCACTCAAATAACACTTCATCTTAACAGCACCCAGGATTTCGGATCGCAGGACGTTTCCATTAGCCGATACCAGAAGGTTCAGAGATTCAACCACATCCAGGAACACCTCGTTTTTGCGGTAGCGAATGCCTTCGCTACGCCAGGATACAGCGTTTGTGACGGCAATTGGCGGCCGAGCTTGAACTTCGAGTTTGTGTGATTCTTGAGTGATGTATCTGCAGTAGAGAAGTAATTGTCAGCAACTGTCTTTCGGGCAGCTTTCGTAGCTGGCAAACGGCCGCTTCTTCGGGCATGAATGCTTACTCTTGCAAGATCTTGCTCTCTGTTGTCTGTGGATATCCGAAATCCATCATCTCGTCTAGTAACTCGTAGATGACGACGAAGTTATCCCGGATACTCTCCTCCTCCAAAACCTTGAAGTATTCGGTAAAGACCTCCACAAGCTTGTGGAGGAAGAGAAGCATTTCGGTAGCATTTGTGTTGCTTTTTGTCAATGCGAGAATGTAAAGGTTACTGTGACGGATGTAGAGGTACTGTCAAATATCGCAAAGTCCGTCAGTGGCTGATTGTTGCGGATTCGCACAAAAGGAGTAAGGAGCATGAGGGGGCCTTATGGGCACGCGAGGCATTTCGGAAGCGGAAAACGTACGTTAATACCCTCGTGAGAGAAACAGGGAGGTACGGCGGAACTCTCTTCCTCGGCGTCGCTGAGGAGGACGGGGAATTTCTCGACAGCGGACATAGGGATGTCCCCGCGATAGTTGCGGGCCAGGAGGGTCTGTTTGGAAACACGGTCAGCCACGCATTGCGTATTGGTCGGCCATCTCAAAAGCTATTGAGATGGATGGTATGGGTATCTAAAAGCATGCATTGAGCTTACCTTGCCCTTCAGGTCCAGGAAAAACAGAGCTGATGCCATGACGTGTCAATGGGGGGATGCTGGTCAGGTTCCGGTTCGCAACGTGGTAATTTCGGATCGGGGGTAATATAGAACGACAGCGGTAGTAAAGAGCGGAGAGACAGCAAAGCCGCAGCAGTCTACTGCGGCATTGTTCACAGAGAGGATTTGCGGGGAGGGATGTTTAGATCGGGGGGATCTGGTATCTTGGGAAGGAGAGTCGAAAGTGTCTCGAGCGATGCCCGCAGGGTGGATCCCGCACCCAAAGCGGCCTAGTGTGTCCAGTACAAAAACTCTTCGGCGCGCGGTTTCCTTTCTCTTTCTTCCAACGCTCTCCATAGACAGTACAAGGCAGTACAAGGCCCTCGGGTCTTCTGGGGATTTCAGGCATTCTGCCTGTTAATCACCAGTTTCAATTACTAGACTTGCGATACAGAGTTGCGAAGACTGATTCGTTTTCGAGGGTTCCATAAGAGCTGGCCGTGTATTTTGCTCTGTTACGCGGGCGGTGTCAGAGGAACCAAACATCCCTCTCTATAAGTACGCTTTATGTTGTGTATGTTCTTGCTTGATCGAGATATTCATCGTGATATCTGCACAATATGGCCAAGAAAATGAAATATAAATCCAAAAGTACATATACATCCTGTCGAAAGGGCTCGTAGGCCTCCTAAGGACCAACATCCATTCAAAACGCCGGTGAAATGCTGCGAATGCTCTTTATGCCACCTTAACACCCAATGGCGCAAGAATCCGCTCGTTGGCCACCTGGTTCGCATATGCGCCTCCCTTTTCCAGTGAAATGGCTCCCACAATGGCGTAAAGAGTGTGGGCGAGAATAAGTTCGATACCGGAGGCTTCAAGGTTGGTGGGCTATTCCAATGTCAGTTGACAGTCAAAGCTGTTCGAAGCATATGTACGTACGTCTCGCGGGTTCCATCTTATCACGTTTTGCATGTTGTAGCGCTGCATTGCCAGATGGGCCAATTGTGTTCGGTCCGTCAAGATACTCTTGGTGTCGTGAGTGAGGTTGCGTAATCCCTGGGTAGCAGGGTGAGAGAAGGGCTTTCGGCCGTGTTCGTCGAGCTTGGGCTGGCTGGTAGCTTCGGCGGTTTGCACCAAAGCAAGCGACGCCTGCAATTGCACGATGTTTTTACCTATGAAAGTCAGCACCATGTTCATCAATTTCGTGATAAAATTGCTGCATACCTAGGAATGCCAATCGGTCGTTGAATCCACGGCGTCCTTGGTCGAAACTCTTGTGCGTAATGGCCAACCACTTGAGCTCATCGTGCAAGACTTTGTCACCTCCGTCGCCGAGCAAGCCGACGTAGAACTTGTCCAACACTGCCGGGTCCTCATTCACACGGAATTCGGGGAACTTGCGAGCGCGCAGGCTGAATGGCGCTTTAGCAGCCGGTGGAGTATATGACCATCGTGGGCGTTTGTTTTCTTCAATTGCGGCCTCCTGCGATTCCCCGGAGATTGACTCGGACTCGGGGGAGGTGGCGAAGGTTCGACGGGGAATCAATGTCGCCAGGGGGCGGGCAACGACATTCGGCGCGACGCAGGCGGTCCTGACCGCTCGAACAGACAGTAGTGAGGCCATAGGGGGTGGGCGATCAATTGGTGGACGGTCGTGTTGGCGATGGAAAGAATTCGGCCTTCATCGCCGGGCGGTGGAATACTGCCACTATTCCCCAACAGGCTTGGTCCGCCGCGGTTAACAACTACACCTTCCATGTCTACGGCACCCACTTACGAAATGGATGCAAGGCCTGCAGCTATCTAATCGACACATACGCAATATTCTGTCTTATTTTATGAAATCTATCCGATCTGGTGCTAGCAGGAAACTCCGATTCCTATGCATATGCACCCGTATCAAAAGTACCATGCATATTTGATTGCTCAGTTCGGCATGCCACTTATCATTCACGAAACTCCAAGGCTTCTCACCGCTGCTGTGGGTATCGTGTTGCCTTCATGACTACTGGACTTGATGATGTCCCCACATGACAATTGGCCGGGGAAGCAACCCGCTTGCCCTCTGGGGCCCCGCCATGCTTCATGATCTGCATGATTGTCAAGGCTCACATCGCTTAGCACAGCGCGCAGCTGTAGCGACCCTTGAAGGCAATGCTATAGGCTCAAGATAGATCACTATCTCATCATACCGCTGTTTAAGCCTACAGATTTGGTGGCTTTATCTGCCCTTATCCTTGTCTTTCTTGATCCTTCATTATCTGCAGAAGTCCTTTGTGATTCGATCCTATCGATCGTTCCACTCAAGAGGCCATACACACTGCATGGTCCCTTTTGATGCATTCAACTTGAGATTGTCCACATCGAGTAATCCGAGTGGTTACCGACAAGATTGCCCGCTGAGCTTTGCGCAGCACAGCTCCCTTTTGGTCATATCGTCAAAAGCTATTTCCATCTCGAAAAAGGACGATAGGCTCGAGAGCTCTGCTAGGTAACATTATCCTGCTTCATGACTGGATATACTAGCAGTACAAGCAAGTGCCGTAACAAGATCTAAGCGCGGGCCAACCACCCAACTTCCCAGGTCCGCAGCCGCTGCCGAAACATAGCACGGATCTAAAAGCAGAAAAGTTCTAGATCGTATCGCGGGGTCTAGGAGAATATTCTGTCCCCTTCTAGGGCACAGTAGCTACGGGAAGCAGCGGCATGCAGGACCAAGGCTTCGGCCGAGCCATTGAGGTTGAACAAGATCGAAGCACGGTTGCCGTTGAGGCCGCTTGATGTTGCGAGCGGTTATTGGCAGCCGCAGAGCTCTAGTATGGCGCCACGGCTGGTCATAATGCTTCCTTGTTGCTTCTCTGCGGACGGACCGCAGCAAACGGTCTGCTGTGTAATCGTACATTTGTCTCCCCGGGGCCTTGAGTCTCGCTTCCTATTCCTGATGCTAAAACAAATGCTCCGTGCTACTGCGGGACGCATTGATACTCCACGTGTGCCGATGCCCTGTCGTGCTTGCAGAATCGTGCTCTGGTGCTATCGATCCTTATTTTTGCCTTTTGAAACTATAGACCCGACAAGGATGTCTGCTGTGCTAGTTCTGCTACAGCACGGATATGCGATTGAGATTTTGCTGGCGATGACTATAGACGGGCTCATAAGTACCACTTCATGAGTGGCGAAGACATGGTAACAGTCGAAGAAATACAAGAAAACAGGTTAGGCATTGAATCGTAGATCGCCACGTCGGGAAGGCAATGCGCGAAGGGAATCCTTGGCCACATGATCTCAATCCAAATCATTCATCAGGGCATCTATAAACGAAGATCTGTCGAACTCGATCTGTCAGACTCGGAAAGACGAATCACGGCTACTAGCGGCCGTCGGTAGGGGTTCTAGAATCATTCGACGGGGGGCAAATGGAGGTACTCAGACACCTCTCCTCACGAAGATGATCGCTGCAAGAAGCCGGTACTGACGGCTCAGACCGCTGGTGTCACTCCACTGGAACTTGCAGCTCCCGACAAGGCCTGGGGAAAGGATCATCAGCCAGACAAGAGCAATTCGACCAGGGTATGAAGGAGGCAAGATCTATGATTTGGTGCCTGGGCCCAGCAAGAAGGATTCTTTGACGCCTGGCTTTTGCTTTGCTTTTTCTCCCATCTTTCCCGATGTTTTTCCAGGGGCAGTCAATTCCTCCGAGCAACTTATGTTCCCGTTGGTACGAGGCACAGTACTTGTGCTCCTGTTTTGAAGTACAATTGACCAAAGCACAACCTCATCCGAGACGGCGGGTGTGACGGCTCCGTCCAACGGTTTATACACCAAGGCCTTTCCGGCGGGCCCTTGCAGGGTTTACCGAAGTTTTCTAGATCGTAATAGCTGGGGAGCCACGCCCAAGCTCGGTAGCCGTTGCAGCGGATGAGGTATGCGCCCATTCAGATAGCTTGCCTAGATCCATGAAGATGCGCCGTAGGATGGCGGTGTACGACTTGGAGAAGTATGGCGTCTCCGAAAGCCCCAATTGCTCTGGGCGTCGATAGGTATTAAATAGAGATGATCTTCCCAATTCTGGATCCCATCTTTTCCATCGTTCATCAGTCTTTTGGTGTTCTCTCCACATACATCCACAATCTCTTTCTCGGGAAGATATTCGCCTATACTTCGACTCCGCAAACTTGCCTTAAATTCATATTTTATTGTACTTTATTCGCTCCGGATCAGAAAACTCACCATGGCTGGGGCTCCTATGTCAATCCTCATTCGCCGATCCGTCTTCCTTTCAGAATCGATGCCATACTACGGGCATTCAGTGTCAGACCCGCCTTCGCCACGGCCATTTCCTCCTAACCCACCTCCAAGCCCGGCCTAATCTTTTATGCGGGTCTTATTTGTTTGCGGTTGGGAAGTGTAGGCTTGATAGGTTTTTTCAACTGCGATATAACTTCACTTTCGTGCTTCATGCTGACAAACCTAATAGACTTTTCAGCTCAAGCACGACAATTGTCTACGAAAAGGCTATTTGGAGGGCTCACCATGCCCATAATGTGATACCATGTGTGCTACGGCATCGAAGAAAAGCTGGATTCATTTGTTCGATTTGTTTGGCCTTGCGATGGATCATAGGTCGGAAGAAAGGGTCTACATTTGGGGTCTCAAGGACAGGTTCATGGGTATGGGTAATGTACGATGCAAATTAGGCGAAATTCGTGTATGAAAACCTTCAGAATGTGCAATTGGATCATGAAAACATCAATCACCTTTTGATGGGACTGACATCTCAATCTTTGATATAAAAGGGCCTATGCCCAGCACAGTAAGCATCTAGAGAAACAGGACAAAGGAAACATAGTCGAATAAAAATCCCAGCGCCGTCTCAAGCTCACGCCGCGGTCCACATGAAATGTGGAATTGATCGATGAAATCACTTTAATAAGACAAGGAAATTCAAGGAGGTATGTAAAATCACATGAAAGCAAGAGCAAGAGCGCTGGTGACGCTCAAGCCCACGACGGTCCAACCGGTCTTGATAATGGTGGGGTTGGTGAGACCGGCACCGGTGTCCCAGAACAAGTGACGGAGGCCGTTCAAGCTGTGGTAGGTGAGAGGGAGGGCCATGACGGACTTGAACAGGATCTTGGCGGCGACGGGAAGAGCACCGAAAGCAGCAACCAAGGAGGCAGACTCCAGGTGCCAGCCAAAGAGGGGCGCGGCGAGGTAGGCAGTCGCGAAGAGGTAGAGAGGGCCGGAGAGAGTGATACCGCTAATACGGTGCAGGGAGGACAAGATCCAGCCAACCTGAGGGCGGTAGATGGTCAGGTGAGGAGAGACTGGGCGGTTGAGACGCTGCTTGGCCAGAATCTGGGTAGGGTCCTCGGTGTTAGGGGAAGAGGTAGCGAGTCTGTCGAGATATTCAAATTAGTTATTGATCCCTGGATATTTGCGAAAGACGTATAGATGCGGGGAGCGACAAAGGCTGCGAAGGACTAATTGGTGCTTTTCAGTATGGCATATACTGCGATCGAACTGACCTCTTCTGGGTACTGCCGATGGCAATGGCGGCGGGCGAGGCGCGCATCATTGCCGACTGCATAAGGGTCGGCTGTTGGACGGCAACTGTGAATCGGGGCAAATTGTCAGCGGAATGGCGTCTCGTGGCATATGGAGAGTTCTCGGATCGCAGGCACACTTACGCCGTCGCAACGACTGCTGGGCAACCTTCTGGGAGAACATGATGTGGTCTGCTGGCGATGCTCTCACAAAGGTGTGAAGAAGAACGGCTATCGCGAACGATCGGAGCGGACAACCTCGGGTTTGCGGGCGTCACGGGATTCCCACCCGGACAGCCAATAGCAGCGAGGCCAATTACCACCCCCGGAAGAAGGAACTTCCGGTCCTCGCTTGTCAAAATGTCTTTCTTCCCTTCGTCCCGAACACTCTTTCTTCTCTCCACGAGCCTCCGCCCACATCTACGTACCACTTGTGGAATGAAGTCGATGTGTTTGGCACCCTTTGGTTTCGGCATTCTGTCGCGACTATCTAGGGACATTCGAGACTCGGAGAAGGAGAATCCCGTCGTTAATCGCCCATACTGCTCTATCAATGAGTAGGATGGGTTTCATATCAGGGCTACATACAAATTAAATTCGAATAGATAGTAGTCTATATATTTCATCGTAGCTAAAGATGCCGCTAGACCTGTCTGCGGCTCTGGGCTTTCAGGGGTTCTTCTCGGCGTGAGAAGTCCCGACTTTTGTGCAGCGTATCCCAATTCTGCTTACGGTCACAATCAATGCTCTAGTTCATTATTGAATGTGTTTCCTATGCGGCACTGCATATCATACGGTCTCCCATGGTGTGCGTGTATAAAGTGCAGGCAGCTGACTCCCGCTTCGACTCCCATCACATGCCGCCCGGCGCTACAATGTGTTGAGTAAACACATCTCGAACCAAGAGCCAACTGCTTGGAATAGCTGATGAGCTGATCTAAAAATTGAAAGCAACTGAGATCAGACATCTTGATCGTCCAGCATACGTATTTATGCTTGCCAGTGCTGCCGAATCAATACCGGCTATGTAATCTGCTTAATGCAACATCTGAACCTCGGCAAGTCGGGCTTCCCCACAGCAGAGGTCCGCGGCTGATGCTTTGCAGGACTCACGCCACGCCATTTAATTTCACGAAGTCCGTGGTTTGCTTTCTTTCTAATAGCCTGGACGCAAGTCTTCCAATATCAAACACTTTGCACGTTCTTGAAAAGAGGCCATAGCCTGCTGAATCGTACCAGAACCTCTCTCCGAAGAGCGTGCGCAAACCATCCTCCAAGATGCCTTTCAACACTGCTTTGACCCGCAAGCTGGGGATTCGCGGTAAGGATATGACCACAGTGTTTATGTCAAAATGATAACGGGCTAATCCATGAAATATAGTCCCCGTAGTCCAAGGTGGCATGCAGTGGGTGGGATACGCCGAGCTGGCCTCGGCTGTCAGTAACGCGGGTGGCCTGGGTATCGTAAGTCTATTCTTCATGAAAGAGCCCTTACTGGGATAATCATACGCAGTAACTAACTAGCATTCAACTTGTCTAGCTTACTGCCCTTACCCAACCTACTCCTGAAGACCTACGCAAGGAGATTCGACGATGCCGCACTATGACCAAGTACCCCTTCGGTGTCAACCTGACCCTTCTCCCTGCTCTGGTTCCCCCAGACTACGGCGCATACGCTCAAGTGATCATCGATGAGGGAATCAAGATCGTCGAAACCGCTGGAAACAACCCTGGCCCTGTGATCAAGCAGCTTAAGAAGGCTGGTATCATTATTCTGCACAAGTGCACTACTATCCGCCATGCCAAATCCGCTGTCAAGCTGGGCGTTGACTTCTTGTCCATCGATGGCTTCGAGTGCGCCGGTCACGTCGGTGAGCACGATATTACCAACTTCATTCTCTTGAGCCGTGCGCGCCAAGATCTCGGTGTTCCTTTCATTGCTTCGGGTGGCTTTGCCGATGGCCACGGTCTGGCTGCAGCCCTTGCGCTCGGCGCAGAGGGTATCAATATGGGAACTCGCTTCATGAGCACTGTCGAGGCTCCTATTCACCAGAACGTCAAGGAAGCTATTGTCAAGGCTGAAGAGACAGACACCGCTCTTGTCCTCCGTCGCTGGAAGAACACATCTCGCCTTTTCGCTAATAAGGTCACCCAAGATGCTCTGAAGATCGAGCGCGAGAGCACCACAGGCGAGTTCAGTGAAATCGGCCCTTACGTGAGCGGCAAGCGTGGTCGCCAGGTCTTTATCAATGGCGACGTGGACTATGGTGTAAGTGTACCCCCGAGAATCGATTGTTAAATGGAAGACATCTAACGGAAATTTTAGGTTTGGACCGCTGGCCAGGTCATCGGATTGATTCACGACATCCCTACCTGCGCTGACCTTCTGACTCGGATCGAGAAAGAAGCTCTCGAGTCCATGAAGCGGACGCAAGGTCTGTATAGCGGCGCTCCTGCCAGCAAGCTATGATGTGTATCGATCGCGATGAATTTTTGTGGTTTAAATTTCGAAGAGAATAGAGAGAGCGACGGCTTTTAGCTTGCTTTTGAGGCGGCTGCATGTCCATATCCTATCTACAATGTGTTACCAGCAAACTTCGGTTATAGTTAAACAAGACTCTACGATGTACAGACCAGCTTTGAGCTTCTAAGGTCATATGGCAACCTGCCATGTGATTTCCAATTATAGAATGCACCGCAATGCATAGACACGGCTGGTTACCCGCCAGACGATGCTTGAGACGAAGCGCAAGGTCAGTGCGCTGCATTCTCAAATACTCGCTCCGCATTCTTTGTGTTTTGAGTTTCGAAGCGCGAGGATCGACCGGCCGCGCCGATCCACACCCAAGACATTCCGCTCTCCACAAGCTTTAGTCCATGCAAGTGCATTTGAAATCTTTGAAGCTGCTCGTGTTGAGTAGCTTGTTTTCTGGGAGACCATTATTCAGACTTAATAATATACAGTATTGCGTACAGTACCACTCATTAAATGACGTCCTAAGTTGTACTAGACCTCCGCACGAGGATCTCCAAGGGTGGGGGCATCCTTGCTTTTGGCTCCCTTGGGGATCGACGTGAGAATGCAAGCCTGCAGCCCTGTTATTGGATCTGTTTTTCGTCAAACTTGCAAGTTGCACTGGACACTGGCAACCCAGAGCTCCCTACACGGTATCTGTCCCGCTTGTAGGCGCTTCATATGCGTTTCGATACAGAGGCGTACTTTGCCATCCGCTTGACAGCCTCATCGAGGCTATCCAGGTGATATTCTTTGTGTTTCGAGAAGTTTCAACACAGCACTTAAGCCTGTCTAGACCGTAGCCGTTGGGCCACTTTGTGATCATGCCAGTAGGTTCATAGCTCGGGGGAGTCACCCTAAATCTGAAGCGATCGACAGTTTCACAACGCCACTAATCCCGATACAAACCCCATCGAGATCGTGAAAGCAGCGGTATAATTCGTACAACTGTTGTTGCTCCTCATACAATGCAGTAATTTTAAAGTGGACCCCCTTGCCCCGTATCTGCCCCAGAAGAGGTTTATCAGCCTCCTCTATCCCCTCTCTTCTCGCTCAACTCCTCTCCTCGAACCCCCTCAATAGGAATATCCCTACAGTATCGTAGGGGCAATCCTTCAGCCATGGGCTTTATGTCTTCTATTTCCCGCTCGGTGCGGAATAATAGACTCTCTCGCAAACTCTCCATCTCAAAACCGAGACACGACGACTCGAACGACTTGATCAAGATTTCCTCCAACGTGGGCTCTCTTACCCACGTAGCCAGCAACAACTCCTCAACCCCAACCATCGTTCAACAACCAGACACAGAAATGCTTTTCCCAGCGGAATCACCTACCCGCCGTAGACCTCTTTCGCCTGCAGATCTCGATCTACGAAGCATGTTCGATAACGCCGAGGCACTCGATCCAAACAACCGCGCTATGAAAGCATTGTCTATGCCGCTGGAATACCCAATCTATAAGCTAGATACAGTGAAATCGCCCCTCGGAAGCCCAAAAAAGAGCTTGCAGGATCCAATGGACGAAGGCGCTGGAACAACAAACCCAAGCCGACGGAAGTCTATCCTTGGTCGCGGCGACAAGAGAAAAGCAGACATGGCGGGAAAGAACGAGAACCCGAAATCGAAGTTCAGAAGGTCTATGAATGGCGTCTCGGACTTCTTGAGACGAAGCTCTTCTGTGTATATGCCACGATCGAATATTTCGTTGAAGACGTTGCGAAGTTCTTCTTCGCAGAAGTGGATCGATTCTGGAAGTGATAGTGATGATAGTCTAGCAAAGGAATCATCGGACATGAAATGGTTGGAGATAAATGGTTTGGCTGCGCAACACACAGGAAGAGCATTTGAGTTTTGGGGAAATCAGGCGATGGCAAGGCGTTATTGTTAATGAATAAGATCTGTGCTATGTGTACATAGATCTAGAATGAGCTTCATAACGAATTGACGAATCAATTATGTTTCACAAAAAACATGGCCAAGGCCGCAAATGTAGTTGAGTTAGTTGAATGGGTGAAGGAATGAATGAATGAAGGAATGGAGAGATTAACGTCGAGAAAGTTGAAAGATAGATGGGCCAGGGAGTGTCGCACTTTCAGAAGCTATCCATGTATGGCAGTCAATGGATGCTTCTTAGGTTGAGGAGCTTGCTACTACGATAGACAAGGGAAGGACTACGAGGAGCTACGAGAGGACAATTCCAAAGATGATAAACAAACTCTAGTCCATTATAACATATCTATGCGAAAGTATACCGGGAAAGACAGCAGCAATACCCTGGTTCCAATGCACGGCGCGATAGCGAAAATGCGATATAGAAGTGAATGGAAACAAAAACAGTCTTCTTTCTCCGAGGTGCCACAAGACACAAGTAATGATACACGGACAGCGAAAGTAACAGGTCGCCTAACTATTCAAACAATTGCCAAAACCACCTGCTTTCCTCCCCGATAATCAACCGGTCCACCTTCGCCGCCAAACCGAGACTTGCTGAGCCGAAGCCCAGAAGACCGGCAGGGCAACCAATGCTTCTCGCATAATGCCAGATAACATGAAAGTGCACTTAGATGATGGAGCCAAGAGCAACGCAAGGAAGACCAACACCAACGAGGTCGGAGTTCTGTGATATTGTTAGTAGATGTAGTTTGATAGTATGGAAGGATAGTACTGACGGCGCTGGAGGGGGAGTTCTGGCAGCAAGCAATGTTCTGCTTGCACTTCTGGTTCACCAGGTCCTGGATGGGGATACCAATGAGGATGGGGATCTGGAGGTCCAGCTTGGAGCACTGGTCGAAGAGACCAAGACCGTCGGCACCGGAGCCAGCACCGATGAGGTTGGAGAGGGTACCACCGAGCATGCCAGAGTTGACATCGGTGGTGTCACCGGCGTAGGTGGCCTTGTTGCAGCAAGAGAGCTGAGCCTGGTCACCACACTTGGCCTGGGCCTGCTTGACGGTCAAGTTGTCGGGGACAGGGAACTTGACATCGGTGTTGCCCTTGTTGTTAACACCGTTGGCGTTGCCAACACCACCAGCGGCGGGGGCAGGGGGGAGAGCGAAAGCAGCGCCAGCGAGGGCGAGGACAGTGGCAATAGAGAACTGCATTGTGACTGTGGGTTTGGATTTGAACGAGAGAATCTCGGAGTTTATGTTTTTTTGGAAGAGGAAAGACTGTGGAGGCTTGAAAGAGAGTGATCGATGATGAAGAAAACCAAATGGAGGCGATGATTGAACACTCCTTTATACAATTGGGTCGAGGTCTGTGAGTACCCTGGATCACTCGCTTCTAGCTAGTTTCTGTAAACAGAACTCACCAAAAATCTCCCTCCCTCGTCCTGGAATGCGACCTAGAAGGAAAGGGAGGAGAGAATCACTCCACTCTTCGGGGATTGGTAGCCAAAGAACGCTCCCTCTCCTGTATTCTGGTATGGATCTGCACGCTCTAGGGAATTGTTTTCGATCACAAAGCCTGCTCTGTTGACATTCTTGGACGTTTTTCTACTTGTGGCTCAGACTGACTCCCATAGTCCGCGTATCCGTCGGAATTAGCCCGCTGATTTGCTTTGCCAGCTGCTCGTTTGCGGTAAAAGACTAATACAGTATGTAACTTGTATAGTGTCTATCTACCAACTAAGATGCATAATGACGTCCTATTTTGTGGTCATATGTGCACTTCACTCCAATCAAATCAGATGGTCATTCGACAAAATAATGCTAAATAAAGCTTAATGCTTATTGAGAGTAGAATACTACGTATTTTCCTACTCCTTTGTTTACTAGCCCCACAAAGTCCATAGGGGTATGCCATAGTTGTCGATTCGAAGGAAGGCTTCGTCCTGCATCTTTTCGGACGCTAAAGCATGTGCCCGGAGCTCTATTCCACTTGTGATTACACTCAGCGGGACTCGAATATGCCTTTCATGGGGTTAAGTCAGGTACAGCACAGTGGAGAGCGTGACGCATGGCTACTGGCTAACAAGGGATAGCACCCACCACTAAGCGAGCCTAATGTCCCTCCCTTCATTGCTTTTTGCCCCTGGGCCACGAGCAGGAATTGGGAATCGTAACAATAACAAAGTACGAGAAATCTCCGAGTGCGCCATGCTAATTTCCATCCGGCGATAGTGGCGTAGGTGGGTTCGAGCCAAAGAAAGCCTCGCCCGACTCAGTTCCCGGTTGCAATGCTGGTCCCTGAAGCCCATTACCCACTTCCAACATCCCTAAAACATGGCTATTGCTAAAGTACTAGCCAAGCAATCCCAGACTTAATCCCTGTGGTTCACTATCCCTGCTACCCGGCTTTTGGAGCTCCATATGCTGGCTGGTCCTGGCCATGCCGTTCAACGACCCAGTTATTTTCTCCCCTTGGAATGAAATAGCATAGCAATCTATCAGCGCATATCATAATTATTGCAAAATTTGAGTCACGAGTAGCTATGTGATACGAGTTTTGCGGATTCTCCAAGAGCTGTTTCCTGGATGAGCCATTCAATCCTATCCTCTGGTTGACATTGTCATGTCTGACATGCCTTCGGGCTAAGCAGGTAAGGTCGTTCATGAGAAATCATTGTCTTCTACTCTGTTTATTGCTTTGTGTATCGCTGATCGGGGGTCTTTGCATCAAAGATGCTCTTGCTGTGTATAGATGCGTCTGCATGCTTTTTGTTCGCTACAATTTATTTTAACTACAGATCATTTCTTTCATATATCTTTAGTATATCACTCTATGTATACGGACTGTAAAAAAAATCACATGTCGCTCTTACCAGTACATTGATCAATTGATGTATGGTGGGGCGTCTAATTGCTGCTTCTCGGATTGATGTTCTTGAAATGCCGTCTCGATATCCAGACTAGAGCGCAACCGCTGTTTGAGCACAAATACTAGAAAATTCAACGGAATAATTGCTATGGCTTGAAACCAAGCTGATAATCGATTTAATATCAACATAATGGGTGTTGAAGCCTTAGGATGTTGGCGATTTCGTTGAATGGGTTGCTTGTACCCGTGAGCATCTAGAGATATATTTCGGGAAGGTAGTAGGAAGCCTATTGCTATAAAACCTTGGAAGCTAAACAAATGGCAAAACAATTCCAATTATGAACGAATGTTGGTTAAAAACCTTACTAGTGTAGAATAATAAGCTAACAGATAATTCTGTGGGAATTTGGCAATCAAATCCTCGCAATCAATTGAAGATGCCCACGGGTTCTTGTAGCTGTCTCATCTATTCGCGGCAAGTTCCCATACCAAAAACGGGTACTTGCAGGAGAAGGAATCAAAGAAACTCCTTAACCAACCAAAGCAAGCTAAATGGAGCAAAGAATATATTTGTCCTATTTATTTCCTAAGCCTCAAATGTTTCATCTGGTATGACTTGATGATCAAGCTCAGGGATCTACTAAGACTTGTTCCAAGCTTCACTTAGGCGGTGAGAGGTAAGCCGATCTGTCGCGGCTCCGATCGCCCCAGAATTCCATGCGCCGCGGAATCGCGCATCACCTCCTGTCCTTGAACTTTGGTTATCTTATAAACGAGACTAACCGGCAGGATGTCTGACCCAGTGGGCGCATCTGCGCATCCTGATCAGAACGATGCGGCTTCCACAAAGATGCCTCATCCCTCAGAAGCCAGCACTGATGAGAAGCCCGACACTACGCCTCAAAATGAGGAAGACCACGACCAACAATCACAACACGATGATGACGACAACGACGACGAGGAGGAAGGATCGTTAAACGAAAACGGAGAAAGCGAACAAACAGAGGAGACTGCCGCGCCACCCTTACCTGACGAAGTGCCTCCACCTCTCCCCGACGAAGCACCACCAGGGCAACCCGAGGATGATGGCTGGGAGCCCGTTTGGGACGCAAATGCGCAAGCATACTATTTTTACAATCGGTATACACAAGCATCTCAATGGGAAAACCCACGTGTCCCCGAAGCGCAAGCCCCAGGCACCGGCGCAAACGACACCAGCGACGAACCCCCGAAGAAAAAGCCTGCTGTACTTGGCGGATACAACCCTGCTATTCACGGCGACTACGACCCAACGGCATCATATGCCCAAAATTACGAGAATCCGGAGGAGCAAGAGCGCAGCGCTGTTGACCCAGCTGCTGCCTACGAGGCCGTTGGTACATTCAACCGATTCACCGGGCGCTGGCAAGCAGCGTCTATCAACCCCGAAAACCACAACGACACAAACAAATCCGGACGGCAGATGAACGCCTACTTCGATGTTGATGCGGCTGCGAATAGCCACGACGGTCGCAGTCTGCGCGCTGAGCGAAGCCAGAAGAAGCTCAGCAAGAAAGAAGTAAAAGCGTTTAAGGACAAGCGCCGGGAGAAGAAAGAAGAGAAGCGCCGAGCATGGCTTCGGGATTGAATGATCCCTGGGAAATGCAAT
>JAOYNU010043188.1:0-11545 GCA_026745395.1 Tympanopsis confertula | reverse complement strand
AGCCCTCAGCTCCAGCCCTGCCGCATGTGTCTCCACACAGCCAGACATGTCTCTCGTACTCGTCGGAGCCAATTACGACCGCCTGAAGCACATCAAGCGCACCGTCGACCCTGACGACGTCTTTTGGTGCAAACCCTGCGTGGGGAGTGAGAGATGGCACGAGGTGGCTCTGCAAGCTGTGAATTGTTTGTGGTGTACACGGCTGTTGTGTTGTGTGCTCTCAAGAACAGCCCTCAAAGAAAGGAGAACGTGCTGCGAATCTTGTATAGAATACAACAGAACAGTCCCGCCAGTAATAATATGTCCATATATATCCTTGGACAGAAAGAAACGACATCCCGTAAACCCTCCTCATTGAATCCAAACATTCATGTTCCGCACAGTGGCATCTCATACATATATCCTCTGCTCTACAACAGGTGCATTGGACTATAAATCGCCAATGCAAAAAAAAGCACTCTATCGCGCACACCTCTACTCACACACATCATATACCCATCTATCGTTGAATCGTCAATGAACCCGTCTCGGACTGGTCAATGACAGCAAGCAGCTCCTGGATCTTTCTCATCAAGGACGGTATCCTGAACGGCTTGCTCACCACATCGTCCATCCCCGCCCTCTTGGCAGTGCTGATCTGTTCGTCCCGTACGTTGGCCGTGACAGCGATGACCGGCACCCTCTTGCCGCCCAGAATGTGGCCCTCGGCCTCCATCTTTCTGATTTCGCGCACGCACGTGAGGCCATCCATGTTGGGCATTTCCAGGTCCATCAGGATCACCGAGAGGGGCTTGCCGCCCGCAGACGCCGGGGTGACGAAATGGGTCGTCTCCAGGTGCTGCAGGCACTCGACGCCGTCGTTGGCGACACTGACACTGCTGCCGACTTTCTTGAGCTGCTTGACGAGAACCATCTGGTTGACGATATTGTCCTCCACGACAAGAATCTCAAGCTTTGTCGGGTCGAATTCGTCGGCCGGGAGCGTCATGCAGGCCACAAGGCCTTGTGCAGGGTTGGAAACGGCGAGGTCCTGGCGCTGGGGACACATGGCATGCTGCGTCTTGGGCTCTCCGACGAGAGCTTCTTCGATGGGCAGCGCCTTGGACGCCATGGCAGCTCCGGACTCGGGCGGTTCGGCACGGCGCGTGCTCACAAAAAAGCTGAAGACGCTGCCCTTGGTGGCCTCGGAGGCGACGCCAATCTGCCCGCCGTGCAGTTCCGCAAGCTGTCTCGAGATGAACAGGCCGAGGCCGCTGCCTCCGTACTGTGCGTGGGTCCTCGGCGATGCCTGCGAAAAACGAGAAAAGAGGACCTTCATCTCCTCAGGAGTCAGGCCGCAGCCCGTGTCCTGGACCTTGAACCACGTATACAGGACCTCGCCCGTGCCCCAGTCCCCGCCAGCCGACCTCTGCTTGTGCGGTGTCTTCTTGGCAGGCACGTACTGGAACCCGGGCGTGTCGATCGAGAGGGGCGGGTGGCGGGAGACGCCAACCTCGACGGTGATGCAGCGTAGACGGCAAGAGGCGGTGAACTTTATGGCGTTGGTGATGAGGTTGATGAGGATCTGAAGCACCCTGCTCGGGTCCAACGTCATCCAGTCGGCATCGAGCTCCTTGAACGAAGAGTGCACGTTGAAGAGCATCTTGATGTCCTTGGCCTGCAGCTCGGCCTCGAACATCCTGACGGCGCGCTTGACCACCTCTACTGGCCGCGCCGCGACGGGTGTGATGACCAGGAGCTTGGAGTCAAGCTTGGAGATTGTGAGAATGTCGTCGACAATCGACTTTTGGTGCTGCACGCAGAGGGCGATGGTGTTGGCAGCGTCGAGCATGTTGAGTATCTCGGCCGGCGAGGGCGGTCTGTCGGCATCGCGATGCGTCTCCAGGGTGGTCAGGATATCATCAACGCACTGCAAGACGGCACTGAGCGGATTCCGCATTTCATGGGACGTGATATCAATAAACTCGTTCTGCTGCCTCCTCCGCTCCTCCGCCTCCCGAAGCCGGCGATCCTGCAGCCCCTGGGCCCACTTGAGGTGCGATATGTCGGTGATGGATCCCATGACCGACCGCAGCGAGTCGTCGGGGTTGAACTCGGGCGCCGCCGTGCACATGACCCAGTACCTGATGGGCTCCCCGTGCAGATCGAGCGAGTCCGAGCCCGGGGCCTTGGCCAGCTCCAGCTCCCCGTTCCAGGCGACGCGGTCTATGGTCAGGCAGTGCCACCCCTCCTCCATCACCTTGCGGGAGCCGTCCTTGACGCTCTCCATCCAGCTCGTCTCGGACATCTTGTCGCGCGGCTGGTTGGTCATTTCGTAGTAGCGATCGTTGGCCTCGCGCAGAAAGCCCTCGGGCGTGGACAGGAACATGCCCAGCGGGGACAGTTCGGTCATTCGCCGGAAGCGGTTTGTCTGCATGGCCAGCTGCTGGGAGAGGTCTTCCTGCTCGAGGGCGGCGGCCTCTGCGGCGTCGCGGTTCTTTTTGACCTCCTCTTCGTACAGCATGAAGGACGCCAGCAGCGTGGCCAGCTGCCGATTCAGCGCCGTGGTGAACTTCTTGTATTCGTCGTCGTACGGCCTCCTGGGGTTGACGCCGATGAGCAGGAAGGCCAGCACCGCATCGCCGTTGGTGGGCCGCACGGGGAATATGATGGCCTCCTTGCACGGATCCCCGAACCCGCGCCAGTTTATCCCCTCGAGGAGCTCTCCCGGGAGGGAGCCATCGGTGGTGTGCAGCAGAGTGGGCTCCCTCGTGCGCATGGCCTCCCTGAAGGCCGGTATGAAGCCCTCGCGGCTGCGCTTCAGATCGAGCTGCCTCGGAGTGGCAATGTGGCCGTCGGGCAGCCCGATGGAGCCCTCGAAGAAGCACGACTTGAGCGACAGGGTGCTGCCGGACGACGTTGACGACTGCTCGTCGTCGCCGTCGCCGACGGAATAGAGAAGCGCAAAGGGCACGTCAAAGTGGTTGTCCTCGAGGGCCTCGAGCAGATAGAGCCAGAACTGCTTCAGGCTCTTGGCCCGGGCAACATGATCGCCGACGGCCCTGATGATCTCGGTCCTGCGCTGGCTCAGGACAAACTGCGTCGTCTCAAAGGGGGCGTTGTAGAAGCCCAGGATGCGGTTGGTGCCGCCGTAGAGGGGCACCCAGGACCAGGAGTAGAAAGTCTCCTCGAGGATGCCAAACCGGTTGATGGGCAGGTAGTCGTTGTCCTTTCTCACGCTGATGCCGGTACGGGCGCACTCGGCGAAGATGGGGGCCACGGCATCCCAGATCTCGGAAAAGGGGCCGGAGAAGCCGGTGCCCATGAGCGACGGGTGCTTGTTTCCGGCGACCTCGGCGCCGTATGCTTCGTTGTAGATGGTGGTCAGGTCAGGGCCCCAAAACAGGGAGGCGGGGTGTGGGTTGTTCATGACGAGGTTGACGATTTGCCTGAATTCCCTGGACCAGGTCTCCATGGCTCCGAGGGGGGTCGCTGCCCAGTTGAACGACCTGATGAACTGGAGATGAGGGGTGAGGGTGCCGGTAGGGTTTGGGGCCGTCCAGTCGGCGACGGCCTTCTCGGGGGATGCGAGGAGCAGCCGCCTGTTGGCCGAGGAGCCACTTGCGTCGGTGGTGGTGGTGGCGGCGGAGCTTCCGTTGCCGGTCCTCTGCGTCCTCGAAAAGGTGGGCACGTGGTGTTTGACCGAGGCAAGAGAACTGCTCCCTTCGGTGGGGGCGAGCGAGTTCTTTCGTCGTGGGGAGGGAGCCGGCCTTGGCCGTTGGGCGAGGTCGGCGCGGCAGCCTGCGCGGCAGCCGGAAACCTCGCTCGGCGGGCTCGAGCCCGAGGAGAGGTGGCGATCAGGCAAGGCGGCAGCCCACAAACTCCCACTGACCAGCCTCCATCTCTTGCGCACGGTGGAGCCGGTCCACAGCATGTCACGAAAGAAGAAGGTGAGGGGGAAAACGTCTTTGGAGTCGTCGAACTTGGTGACGCCCGTGGCCCAGATGCTGAAATCCTCGTAGGCGGCAGAGGACGACGACGGATGGGCGTCTCCATCGTCCCCAGGCTCGTTGCCGAGGACGGCATCGCACAAGCGTCCATGCGAGCGCAGTGCGGCGTTGCAGAAGATGGGCAGGATCTTCCTGGACGCAACCGTCACGCCTTGGTCGGGGTCCAGGTCGACAATAAAGGTAGGGCGAGAATCCTGGTCCAAGATCTCGGTGATGGAAAGGGCGCCGAGCTCCTCGAGGGAGTTGAGCTGGTCCGTGTGCAAGGCCAGAAGCTCCTCCTCATTGGGCTGGAGGTTGAGGAGCGTATCGACAGGATCTGACATGCTAAGGAGGAGGCGTATCGTGAGAGTCCGCGAGGAGGATTCACGATCCCTTGTCGAGGCTGTTTGCGCAGCGCGACTTGTTGGGCGGACAGCAAGAAAGAAGAGGCCAAGCAGACCCCACAGGGAGCATCACGATGGCGATGGCAAGAGAGACGGCAGAGATGGCAGAATGGCAGAATGACAGGGTGGCAGAGATGGCAGAATGGCAGAGATGGCTAAGATGGCTGAGATGGCTGAGAATGGCAGCAACGACCCCAAGAATGGTGGCGGTGGCGTAGCCGAGATCGCGGTTTGGTGACGTAACCACTGGTACGACTTTTTATGCCCACAACCTATCAAACTTAGTTCTGCCTGCCACCGTTTCAGCCTTTCATCATTCACAATTCTCTTCAATTACCCTCCATTCTCCTGTCAAGCCACCGAGTCGATCTGGCCAGAGCCACTTGCTGCCTGATGGGATTTCTTTTTCATCAACAGAACACAAGGGAAACACGTGAAGTGAGGGTCTTTGCAAGCGAATGTGCAGATGCTGTCGCCAGAATTCTTCCTCGCGTTCCATAGCCCTTGGGCGATGAAGCTTGTACACGTGAAACGATGCTCGCACATCACGTGCCAGGGGACTGATCACTGTATATATGGGGAAGGGCCAATCACAAATTCACGGATGGTCACGTGGACCACCAGCCATCTTCTTCATCTCCAACTTGGCTGGCATCAATCAATACATCGATCGATTGATGATACACACACGCACACACGCACACACGGCAGCACTGCCTCTAAATGGCAACGAGTACCGCGAATAAAGGGGGACTGGGACTGACTGTGGTCCCAACCGTGGCCCCGACTGTGGTCCCAATCAGACCCCACTCGGGTCAGATCGGGCTCTTCCCGGCCGGGCCAAAGGCGGCTGCATGCATGCAAAGACGGACGGCTCTGTGGGGACATTCCACGCGATGCAACATGTTACGAATCCACCACACGGCAATGCGTGCAACTTCCCCTTTCGGCAAACTGGCGCAGGCCATCCGAGTTGGCTCTGTGTCATCCGAATACTGCCCTTGGGTTGCAAAAGAGCCGTCACTGGCCTGCTCTGGCATGGGCTGGCCTGGACTTGTGACTTGTGCCTTGTAACGTTACATGCGGCCGGAGCAGAACGGCCGTCGATGGACATCTGCTATCGAGTATCTGGGTGGTGCTCCCCCAGTCGATATAAACATGTCGGCCGCCCCCTGTTTGCCTGGACTCGATGCATTTTTACCATTTCTCCTCGTCCCCGAGATTGAGGTTCTTTCTATCCTAGGAGCAGCCCTTGTTAAATATATATATATATTAGCGGTATCAAGGACTGATTGCTTTACAGATCAAAATGACTGCTCCGGTCCATGTCCCCGAGCCCAGTCTCGCCGCCAACAGCCTCATCAGCACTGCTACCGCGCAGCCCTCCCCCCCGACGCTCGCAGACTTTGCTCTCACAGACGCCGTCATCGTTGTCACTGGCGGCGCTCGCGGCCTGGGTCTTACACAGACGCAGGCCCTGCTCGAGGCAGGCGCCACAGTCTACGTGCTCGACCGGCTCGCCGAGCCCGACCCGTATTTTGCGCAGCTGCAGAGCGAGGCGCTATCGCGCGGAAGCCGGCTGTTGTACCGGCGCGTCGATGTGACGGACGAGGAGACGGTGCGGGCGCTCTTTGGCGAGATCGCCGCGGCCGAGGGCCGCCTGGATGGGTTGCTCGCGGCGGCGGGGATCCAGCAGGAGACCCCGGCGCTCGAGTACACGGCCGCCGACTTCCGGCGCATGCTCGACGTCAACGTGGTGGGCGTGTTCGTGACGGCGCAGGCGGCCGCGCTGCAGATGCGGCGGCTGGGAAAAGGGGGCGCCATCGCCCTGGTCGCGTCCATGAGCGGCACGATTGCGAACCGTGACCTGCTGTGCTGCGCCTACAACGCCTCCAAGGCCGCCGTTGTGCAGCTGGCCCGCAGCCTCGCCGCCGAGCTGGGCCAGTACGGCATCCGCGTGAACACGCTGAGTCCGGGCTACATCGCCACGGCCATGACCAAGAAGCTGTTTGAGACGCACCCGAGCCGCTCGGCCGAGTGGAGCGCGCAGAACCCGCTGGGGAGGATCTCGGAGCCGGATGACTTTAGGGGCGCCGCGGTTTTCCTGATGAGCAGGGCGAGCGCGTTCATGACGGGGGCGGACCTGAGGATCGATGGCGGGCACACGTCGTGGTAGAGGCGCCTTGTTATTTTTTAAAAAGCGAAGAATACATTGAATCTTATACTGAGGAGCGAACGTGACAACGGCGTAAATCACCACTCAACAAGCAAGTATACAGCGAGCAAGTATAACAAGTACAAAGTAAGTCTTGCATAGCGTGCCCGTTATGTGTTGATTTGGGTGTTGCAGTACTGGTCCGTCTATATTAATCCACAAATAAACAAGTACAACCATCGAATGAGTCTTTCTCCTTGGCTCAGATTTCCACAAACTTCTCCACAGGCCCGTCATCCACAGGACTCCACAGAGTCCGCCGCCCGTGCATTACCATGCGCCACTCGTCCGACTGGCCCAGCACGCCGGCCCAGTCCTGAAGCTCGAGCGGAATAAGGTCCCCAATCTGGTATTGCAGGATGTGAATGATGAAAGGAAGAGCAAAGGCATCAAGGATGGTCGGCCCCGTTGCATCTCCGTATATCCACATGCCCCCGCCGCAAAAGCATCTCCGCTGCTCAAGCACAAGGTTCAGAAACTCTCGTGCCCGTATGCGCGACCGTTGGTGCATCTCTGTCGTCAGGGCTGACCCCAACGTTGCTTCATCCCTTTTACGCGCAGGACGGATCAGCAGGGTGAGAAGAGGAAGAAGAAGAAGAGGAAGAAGAAGAAGAGGAAGAAGAAGAAGAGGAAGAAGAAGAAGAGGAAGAAGAAGAAGAGGAGGAAGAAGAAGAAGAAGAAGAAGAAGAAGAAGAGGAAGAAGAAGAAGAAAAGAATATATATAAGAATTTTTTAAAAAAGAGAAAGAAATAAAAGCCACATCCTCCAACCGTCGCGATACATGTGGACACGTGGACATACCATTCCAGCTTGCACTCGAGGGCCCAGCGGTAGTGTGGGGAGAGCGTGTTGAGCTTGAGGATATCCATGATGGCTTCGCTACGATTGGAGAGCACGGGGAACCGGTCGTGGGCGAGGGTGGTGAGGCTGAGGATGTTGAAACTGCGCAGCTTTGAGATTGCCTGTGCGATGACGGCGGCATGCTGCGCCGGGAGGAGCCTCGGATACGTCTGGCAGAGCCAGTTCGCGATGGCCACGCTTTCTGTCAGCGGCGTCAAGAGACTCGGGCCAGCCAGCACCGGGACCTGTAAGAAATGTCAACTTCTCTCTCTCTCTTTTTCTTTTTCTTTTCTTTCTAGTCAGAATAAACCGACCTGCCCTTTCGGGTTGAACCTCAGAAACTGCTCGCTCAGCTGCTCCTCCTTGTGCAGGTTGACCAGCCTCGTATCGATGTGGACGTCGAGGACTGGCATAGCAGACAACGGGCCATGGGACACGGCCCCAAGGACGGCGGCGAAGCGCACGTAGATGCTATGGATGGAAAACGGGAACACGTAGAGGGTATATACAGCAGCCGTGGGCGCAGGTGGGCGCAGCAGCAGCTGCTGATGTTGGCATTGGTCCCAGCGGTCGCCATCCGGGGGGGCTTCAGTCATGGCGTATTCGGCTTGGCCGCCGGGCTGGCAAATGATGAGGAGGAGAGGTCGTAGACTGCGGTTGAGAGAGGGTGGCTTCGGTTTGTGTCGGGGATGGGTGATTTGGTATTGACGTCGATGGAAGAAGGCTGCCTTTATACTTTTTTATTACTTTGGGAATCAATCTCCTGGACAGCACTCGGATCCTGCCGCCAAAACAGGGCTCTCCTTTTTTTTGGTCCTTATCGCCGCCCCTCCCCCTTTTTCTTCTTCTTCTTTCTTTATTTCTTTCTTTCTTTTTTGGAAATTCAACGAAGCACACCTACCGCCAGATAGTGACTATTTTGATCCTCGCTGAAAGGGGAGCCAGTACCATCGATATGGCAAAGCTTATATCACATCTTATATCAGTTCGAAATAGGGCCGTCCAGTGGTCCTTGGTTCCATGCCAAGCCATGAAACCCGCAATCACCTCCCATCAGTGTCCGGACCAGCCATGATACCGTTGGACGGGTACCTGGGCAGAGTTTTTCGTCTTTGGCTTGGGTGAGACAGTATATCGTATATTGTGATTGATTGCGGTGGCACAGGAGAGGGGCCGCGGCGGTAGCGAGAAACAACAATCATGACAGCAGCCCATGAGTGGACTGGAATGTCGCATCAAGCGGGCAGCCGTTGTGGACCTGTACCTTGCATCTCTTGTGCGCGGGCCCAGCAGAAATGATGAGAGATGGAGGAGTTATATCGATTGTGCTGATGGCGCTCTACACTGGCGGTACTACACAGATAACGCGGTAGATGATTGCATCAAGCCAGGGTGGACGTTGGATCGCTCTCGGAGGAAGTTGTGATGCTCTTTGTGGCAGGTCACGTGGTAGATCACGTGGATGAGAGCTAAACCCAGATAAAATGCTGAAATCCACGCAAGGAATCATAAACCACACTGGAATCTGCGCCAACATGTCTCAGTTCCGCCCCAAGAAACTCGATCTGGGCTGCTTCCTCAACGTGCGCGTGGTGCGCGACTACGTCAAGCGCCAAGTGTTCAAGGAATACGAGCCCGAACGCCAAGCCCTCCGCTACATCATCCGCAACACCACGCTCCCGCCCCGCGTCCGCGCCGAAGCCCAGCTCCAGCTCTCGCAGATGCACTGCTACACGTGGCCGGTGCAGATCAAGGGCAGATGTATCATGGGTGGCAAGGGCAGAGGTGTCCTCCGGGACTTTAGGATGACCCGGGTACGTGATTTGCGCGCGCGCGGCGGGGTGCGGTGCTGACGTGTCTATCAATTGTCCAGTACAACTTTCGCGTGCAAGCACTCGAGGGAGGCTTACCGGGCGTCAAGAAGGCTAGTTGGTAGACGGGAACGAACGAAACACCAGGGGCAGCAGGCAAACATCCAACCGTGGGCCCGCGTACAGAGGGGTATCGCCATTTGGGACAAGGCAGACACACGGTCGAGTGCGTCTCATGTTTTCATCCCTTTATTTCAAACCAAAATTGGTGCAGAATTATAACAAAAGGCCAAACGCCGTGTGTACTATCTGGTCTGTGTAGAGCATCCCCATCTAAACGCAAATGATCAAATAATGGCCCGTCTGTCATGTCGCTTGGACCGTGCACATGATTTTTATGGTGTGTTATCGCCGAGGTGAACGCCTTTGATACGCCTCATGCGATGGCACTTTGCGCGTCAAATGTCAGTGCCGCCCACGTCGCATTTGCTGTATTGCCACATACCGCTGGGCATTCGCCTGGCCCAAAAACCTCGTCCACAGATGGTACCGCTGGTGCACCAACGAAGCATACCTCGAGGCTTTGGGGGCGCGTCCGTCGGGTCCAGCGGCGCCGAAGGCATTCGGAACGGTCGTGGCGAAGCCGGCGTCTGGGATATGTGCAGGCGGGGGCATCTGGACGGGACCGGCAGGCTCGGGCTGGCCGACGTGCTCGAGCTTGTAAAACCCAAGCGCAAACTCGTCGTTGGCTTTCCGCGCCGCTTCGGCGTGGTCGCGGCGACGACTGGCCAGATATCGGCAGTAGAAGATTATCGAGATGACAAGAAGAAAGACCATGACGGTTGTCAGGATGGTGGCCACCTCGGAGGGAGTCATTACACGGCCTTCGTGGCCGGAGGCGCCGAGCTGTGTGGTTGGGTCGAGGCCGGTGACGCTCATTGGGTACCGACCAACGCAGTCTGGTGGTGTAGGCTTTGATGTTGATATTGTGTGTGTGTGTGTTCATATGCGAGTCTGGAGTGTTGCGATCCAGATGATGCCACTACGGGTGTATTGTGTATTATAGTATTATATATAACATGGAAGATGCCGTAAATCCCGTCGTACTTGGGGAGATCTTGATATACGCCAAGCCAACAAACAAACGACTGGGCAGGAGAACTGTGCGGACGGGATATGGTCAGCTCTCGACAAACAGCAACGGGTGGGTGCAACTTGCGATCCGATCAAGGGGGCGCATCGGATGACGCGGCGAATGTTGGTGAGATGGAGGGCGAAAGCAAAGAAAAAGAAAAAAAGGAGGGAGGGACGCCGTCGAGGACGGTGCGGTTGCGATTCTCGACGTCACGACTTGGGTGATGGTCATGGACCTGAGAGAGCGAGCTGCTCGGATGTGGTTGGGAGGTGTTCTAGTATATATTGTCGTTGTGACAGAGGCGAGGAAGAGCAAATTCAGACACAATACGAGATATAAAATATGGAATGGCAATTACCTCGATCAATCAGATAGTCGGAAGGCACGACCGGTGCGCGCCTTCCTCCGAGCAATATCATCAGAAATCAATATTCCGGAGCAAAATGTCTGGAACATGCGCAGCAGGCCGCTCCTTTGACGACTTGTTTATCTGGCCACCAGTTCGCTTGGGGGAATTGTCTGGTCGTCGGCAGAGGATAGATGGAGAATGGATAGAGGCACGGCGGCAAGATCCGGCCTGACATCGTCGCGGCTCTGACACCTTCAAGAGACAGCCAATTTGGATGTTGGATGCGGCATACGCCGAGCGAGAAAGCCCATCAGGCAGCAGGTGTGTTGTGTTCTCCTATATTCATGTTCTCCTGTGTTCATGGCAGAGGTGCTCACTCAATGTCTCCATGTCTCGCCCGGTCTCCCAGTCTCTTGTCCCCTGTCCCTGTGATTATGTGATTACGATTCATTACAACAAAGACCACCCGAGTTGATATAGTGCATGCACGCACGCGTCGTCGCTTGGGTTGGAACGAAGGTTTTTGCGGGTGGGATAAACTTGTTTGCGATGCCATGGTCACGCAGGCACTGGGCAGGCGGGAGCCCACATGCCTCCGCCGGGAGGCGTAGTGGATCGGCTGGACTGGGCGGAAGCCGTAGAATCAGAGCACATTGGCAATATGGGCACGTCGCAGCCGTACGGCAGTTTGGCATAGCCAACTACCAACCGAGGTGGGCTGGATTCTGTGGGCTGGATTCTGTGGGCTGGACTCTGTGGCCTGGACTCTGTGGCCTGGACTCTGTGGCCTGGACTCTGTGGCCTGGACTCTGTGGCCTGGACT